>JAXCGZ010013348.1:72500-82500 GCA_037179515.1 Halocaridina rubra | reverse complement strand
AGGAAAATTCAGTGTTAATCTATCCAGTATTTTTTTTTTTTAAGCCTACCTCTAGACTGAATATACTGGCGTATTCGTTACAAATCTCATATTATCTCTTCACATCTGCCTAGTCACAGCACTCTCCATCTCTGTTTCTCTTTGCTTTCTTTCTCATAATGATTATACTTTGTCACTACATTGACTATTCTTTCAGCCTATCTTTTTTACTGTTTATCATCGTCTTAGTTCTGCCTTGTCGTAAAGCTGTCACTGTTTCTTAAATGTTCTTATGGGGCCTGGCTGGATGAGGGAAATTTAATTTGCCCGTCCCGGTGTCACATTCATGAAAAAGTAATGTATCAGAATACTTGTGGATATATTTACCAAATTCCATGTAGTAGGTTGGCCCATGGCAGTAACCGGCCGTTGCAATACTACAGCTGAAGGGTCTTGTGGACTTAAGACTGTCCAAGACAGTTCGATGTTAAGTCTTCTTTCAGTTACGGTTCTCTTTCTATGCCTACATCAATACCGAATATTTTTTATTATTCGTTACACATGTCTTATTATCCCTTCACATCTGACAAGTCACAATACTCCCATCTCTGTTTCTCTTTGTTTTTGACGTGCCCAGACTTGATGAGGGTAGATATTTTTTATTTACTTTTTTTTGGCCTGTCCTGGTGTGACTATAAAAAAAAAAAAAAGCAGAACCTTTAGTTGGTAAGTTATCATCTCGCTAAGGAGTTGTGTGTCGTAAGAGTGAGGAATGGAGGCGTAGATAGACCGACACACCCACAGACAAATAGACAGATAGATAAAGAGATAGATAGACAGACAGACAGGAAGAAAAATAGAAAGACAGACATACAGAGAGATAGATGGATAGATAGATAGAGCATATCAAGCATATACCTCAATTAAGTCGGAAATTTTCCATATAATATATTCTACATAGTAATTTTCTACAGATATATGTTTCACTATTTTCTATACAAGTGAAAATACTATTCAACAAATAATCCGGATAATTCCCAGGGTGGGCATTTTTTGTCATTTTTAGGTGTTTAATAGGATTATTATTATTATTATTATTATTATTATTATTATTATTATTATTATTATTATTATTTAGACGAAAGTCTAAAATGACTAAAATTTAATATCTATAATAATTTCAAGCATCTGTGTTTTTGTATAAGGGCATCGGAGACTAAACACAAGCTTCAAACAGGTGTTTGGGCAGTCTTGGAAATGCGCACATGATCAAATGATTAATTAAGAGACTAATGAGCGAAGATGTGCAAGAGGAAGGTTAAATGATATGAAAGAAGAGGAAAATAGTACATGAATTACAACAGCAACATCATCAATAATAATAATAATAATAATAATAATAATAATAATAATAATAATAATAATAATAATAATAATAATAATAATAATAATATTGTTATTATTGCTTATAACTGAAAACAGATGTTTTCCGTCTTTTCAAGAAAGTCCACGACAAAGAAGTTGAAGCTATGACACGACTTGTTTTTTCACAAGAAGCGGAGTGTATCCCTCCCCCACTGCCGAGGCCGAGTAACACTCGCCAAGCGGCCTCATCTCACAGGTACTGTGTGGAGATTTGTAGCTCACGGATTGGTTGGTGCAGCGACTGCTTCTTCCCATCTACCTCCAGACTCTGGACCTCTCTTCCTCCTTCTGCCTTTCCTAATTCTTATGACCTATCATCCTTCAAAAAGCAGATCTGTCGTCATCTCTGGGCCAAGTCCTCCAAATCTCTGGGTCCTCTATACTTTGTTTTTTCTGTCTGTCGTTTTCCTTTGTGTGACATTACCTCATCTCTGCCTTGTCCTTAACCTTTTTATTTTCCTTCGTCTTGGTATTTTCTCGTGCCCGGGTCTTTATTGGTGAGGCCAGTTTTTGCCTGTCCAGGTGTCACACTCATAAAAAAAAAAAGTCACTCAATAAACAAATAAATATAAAAATGTGTAACCGAAAGGTTGCCGCTTCTGAATGTGAAGAATGGTACCTGAAGTCTCGTTTTCATTTCGAGTTTGTAATGAAGATAAAAAAATGAATAATCCAACCACAGGGAAGCAAGTCAGTTCAACTCGGTGCGGCTCCCAAGCCCTGTCAAATGGAGAGGGGTTGGTATCAGGAGGGACATCCGGCTATATAATGAGTCTAAAACAACATTAGTTACTAAAGCGCTAGAATAATTAAAGATTGCATAGATGCTTATAAAGACATGAACTTAATGAAGATTTGACAAGCATAGGGGACGAGATGACATCGGGGATATGAAGTATGCCATTTGAAGTATTATCACTGGCGGAGGAGGATTAGTATTGGAAAGACAAGGTGAGAGAGAGCAAAAATATGGAGCCAAAAATAATAAAATAAATAAGCAGACTTTGTCTCTCCTGGAATCGTGGTCACAATTACTATTGAGATCCATGAAAGAGAAATAAAATACAGAGAATACAGGTTTAGTAGAAATCTTAGAGGTGGAAAGGCGTTTTCTATAAAAATAGGAAGATGTATAGACTGTCATACCAAAAACTAAAAAAAATCCTTCTGAGGATCTGGAAGAGAGAATACTGGACTCTCTCTCTCTCTCTCTCTCTCTCTCTCTCTCTCTCTCTCTCTCTCTCTCTCTCTCTCTCTCTCTTTGTGTGTGTATATATATATATATATATATATATATATATATATATATATATATATATATATATATAAATATATATAAATATATATATATATATATATATATATATATATATATATATATATATATATATATATATATATGTAGATAGATAGATAGATAGATAGATATGGAAGGAAAAGCCCATTAAATAAAACCAGGAAATTATATATATAAAAAGTACTTATTAATGTCGTGACCTAGACTGATCACCTTCTCAAAGTACAATCCTTCCATTTTAGACTGTATGTTAACAGTTCAGTGTTATTAATAAATATATATATATATATATATATATATATATATATATATATATATATATATATATATATATATATATATATATATATAGAGAGAGAGAGAGAGAGAGAGAGAGAGAGAGAGAGAGAGAGAGAGAGAGAGACCTCCTAAGTTTTACCTAGTGATGGTCATATTTACAAAGACATAACTAAAAAAAAAAAAACTAAAACGCAATTGAGACTGGAGTACATCTTCGCCAACTTCTTGACCTTGGTTTCATTCAAGATCACATATAAAAAAATGTATAATTCAAATGATCTTGTCTTCAGTTGTGGCAGAGTTATAACCTGCGATAAATTTTGGGGGAAAAATCTCTCAAGAGTGATAACGAGATCCATGTATTATAGCTGGGTTCACCTGTGTCCAAACCCATTCCAATGAAAACTCACAGTGACACAAAAAAAAAACTGCAAACTCCAATAACAACTATTGGGAATAGATTAAAAAACTGACATTTACTTTCCATATTTGAGTCATTTGCTACTTAAAACATTAGCCATACGGATCATTTACATAACTTGTATAGTGTAGAATTGATATAAAAAAAACATGTAGCAAATGTTTACTCGGATTGGGATATTGGCCTCTATGAACCTCAATACAATATCTAAAACGAATCTCTTTCATATTGGTTGCAACAAAACATCCCTTATCATTGTCAAAAGATAAATAAAATACAAAAACAATATTCATTTTGGATAACACAATATCTCAAGTAATTTATGAAGATAATAGCAAAAAGTATTTCACATTTATTGACTCTTAAGGTATTTCTTATAATATCGGTAAAGAGAGTTATTTGGCTATGCAACATAGGAACATCTTGGAGTTGAAATCGTTCCTTAAAAAAATCAACAAAAATATATTGTGAAAGTTGAACTTTTCTGTAAGCAAAAATATATTATATTTAGCAATAAAGCTAGCAAAATATTTTGACATGAACAAATTAATGATTAAAGAAAGGAATATAAGATGAATAAAATCTATGCTTTGGGGGTGCAAGCCAGCTCATGTGGTGCCTGTTTCGAACCCTTAAAAGTAGAGAAGACTGGTTTCAGGAAAGTTGGCAAACTGTAAAAATAAGAGCTGACACAAAATATTAGCCTCTGAGAGCCTGGTGAGAGACGCAATCTCATATTCACATGGAATATTTGAAGATAAATACGAATTTTCTTGAATCAAGGAAGTTAGTGTCCGCGACTCTGAGGCGTCAGGTCGAGGGGTTCGCGCCCCGTCACGGTCTGAGGTCAGCAAAGGCATGCACTCAGGGTAGCGATTACATCTGCCAAAACAAGCCCTTCGCAAGAATGCAACCGTCCTAGCCCTTGGTAGAAAAGGGAGTCCGTGACGTAAAACCGGAAAGAAGGAAGTCTACGCAATAGGGATTAATATGCACCGTTTTGTGTCATAATTAGTCCCTATTCGAGTGGAGGTGAGCATGGACATGTAAAGAGCTATGGGGGGATCAAGACTGGATGCCCTTCCTTACGCCCCACGGTGGAATTGAACCCGTGTTAGTCGCTTCCCGATCGCTAAATTTGCCACTGAGCCACCGTGGCTCTTATTATGGGTTAATAAACAAAAGAGCTTAATTGATATACTAATGTGGATTATATCAATCATTTATGTGGAAACCGCTGTAGCTAAGTAGTTGAGAGCACAAGTCATGAAGTGGAGAGACCAAGAACGCGAGTTCAGTCCCACTGCGGGTCGTTAGGAAGGGTGTATAGATTTAATACCTCAACCTCTACATGTCTGTGTCCACCCACAAACAAAACTGGGACTAATAATGAAACAAAATAAGAAAAAAAAAATGTCTAGAATAAGGAGCCTCCACTGCTGGTAACTGTGAGGAAGCTTACATACAGTACATCCAAGCTCTACAATTTTCATTAAAAATATGATAATCAATATCTTTTTGCAAAATTTAATTCATAACATACGTTACACATTTCATACTGTAATATAATATTTAACAATCTTTTTACATACTTATTTTTTTTTAATTATTGAAGGCTTAAGTAGTGTTGATAACAAATACTTCCAATGCTTGTTACTCTTGCAGAAGGCAAGTTCACAACAACAGCACTTTTGAAAGTTATCAACACTTAACAAGCACATGAGTGCAGAAGAACCTACGTTGACATTAACTCTGTTCTAACTATTTAATAATGTTACTATGGAACATTTAGGAATCGTAAGCATTGCTGATATTTAAAAAGAAGATCTCGTCTTCATTACAGACGAAATGAATTTTAATGATTATTCTCAAAGTTATAAAGTGTCTCATATTCTGAGTGGGCAAAGGGGGGATGAGGATTGAAGTTGAGGGTGGTATAGGCAAAGAGGAAGACTAAAGCGAAGGTAAATGGATTGTGTGAATGGGGATTCCAGTGAGAAATGGATGAGAGAGAGAGAGAGAGAGAGAGAGAGAGAGAGAGAGAGAGAGAGAGGAGAGAGAGAGAGGAGAGAGAGAGAGAGAGAGAGAGAGAGAGAGAGAGAGGAGAGAGAGAGAGAGAGAGAGAGAGAGAGAGAGAGAGAATGGAAGAAACTGATCAGGAACCTCGACCCCGCACAGACCTGGGAATGGAAGTAGCGAAAGAAGAAGAATGATCAACACCAAAACCAGTAAAAAAAAAAAAATAAATAAATGTGAGAGGAACGGTGGATATATACTGTTCATGTTGGCTTGTCTGGTTGAAATTTAGTATACTGAATTACAGACATCACGACCGATAGTACTTCTGTAACCTACATAACTTACGTACAAAATTTAATTTCAATCCAGAGAAAAATTATGAGTATGTCTGAACTTAATAGTTTATAGTTCCGGTTTTACGTCACGGCCTCCCTTTTCTACCAAGGGCTAGGACGGTTGCCTTCTTACGAAGGACTTGTTTTGGCAGATGTAATCGTTACCCTGAGTGCATACCCTTGCTAACCTCAGACCGTGACGGGGTGCGAACTCTCGACCTGACGCTTCAAAGTCGCGGACGCTACCGCTTGAGCCACGGTGACTACTTAATAGATTATAGTGAGTTCTGCTAAAATATAGCAATGACACGTGATTCTTAGTCAGATCAGTTAATTTTATAATATTCCTCATTTGCCGATATTTAAAACTATTGCAATGATCGACAGTGAAAAAATTAAGGACAAACAATGTGAAATTTCATGTTCATACAAACATGTGAGATAAACATACCCAATCTACTCGTTAAAATTTGGTGTCTATATACTGTACATACTGTATAAGTCCATTGTTCTAAAACCCCAGAAGAGAATTTTGTAAAACTAAGTTACTGCCAATTACCATCAAAATTAAATTACGGTAACATCTATTTATCATTAAGGCCGCTTTCACACCAAAGTGGCACGTCGCACGTGGCATGCCACGTGGCACGTCAGTTGAAAACGAACATCCGGAAATATATGAAACCTTTTACACATAAGTGGCGTGACACGTCCCATGTGCCACGTCACTTCTGTGTGAAAGTTTTCATATATTTCCGGATGTTCGCTTTCAACTGGCGTGTCACGTGGCATGCCACGTGCGACGTGCCACTTTGGTGTGAAAAAGTGGCCTAAAACAAAATTAGGAATTACACAGTATTCATACACTTTGAATGAGTATGTGTGTGTAGATGCCTCAAACTACAGATACTGGTGTTATTTGCCATTTATGCGTCACTATTAATTCCCATTTAAATGGGACGTAAACAAAGAGGTTTGAGTAGGAAATTAAGACTGGATGCTCTTCTTAACGCCCACCGCAGGGCTCGGATTGTTTTTTGACTACTCAAATTAACGCTCTAAGTACTGTGCTTGCACGGTGTCTCTCAACTATCAAATATAAATACAATAAATAAAACTTAAAAATTTCAATGGTACTATTTTTACTACCGTTTGTGTTCGGGATCAAGTTATTATATTATTATTGTTTTACAATGCATTCCTTAGAAAATATTTTAGTTCTTTATCAACAAATTATATTATGATTTTGCCTGGAAGTAGGGCTGAAGAAAGCCTGTCAATTTTCTTAGAGAAATTTGAGCCTAGGATGGTATACATTAACTCTAAATCTTTAACATAGACATTCACTCGTGTTCCTTTTTAAAACAAGATAAACACCAGTCACAGGGCTGTGATACAATGCCATAAATAAATCTACGGTGTCAAAACACCAATTATGAATTGTATAATACTACTAAAAACGATTTTGTAGTCACCGTGGCTCAAGCGGTAGCGACCGCGACTCTGAGGCGTAAGGTCGAGAGTTCGCGCCCCGTCACGGTCTGAGGTTAGCAGGGGTATGCACTCACGGTAACGATTACATTTGCCAAAACAAGTCCTTCGTTAGAAGGCAACCGTCCTAGTCCTTGGTAGAAAAGGGAGTCCGTGACGTAAAACCGGAACTACTAAAAATGAATTTCGACCCTGAGATTTTTGGAAATGTGAATTATGAAGTCAAAGCATCTACCGTTGAGCAACAGCGGACAGATGGAAGCTGGAGATGCCCTGACTTCAGAAATAACATTCTCAAACGTTACAAGATCGATTCACACGTGGGGTAGTATGTCTTACTATTGCTTAAAAGTGCCTAATTGCGATTTTTTTTAATGAACTGAATGACTGAAGTGCCGTAACTAGAAGAAGGAGACATCGGCTTAAATGCATTGTATGACGAAGGTAGAATGTATACTGTTAGTGAAACAGTAATTCAGAGTAAATACACTAGTACACTTCAAGGGTTCTTTCATACGTTCGTTCCGGTTTTACGTCACGGACTCCCTTTTCAACCAAGGGCTAGGACGGTTGCCTTCTTACGAAGGACTTGCTTCGGCAGATGTAATCGTTACCCTGAGTGCATACCCTTGCTAACCTCAGACCGTGACGGGGCGCGAACCCTCGACCTGACGCCTTAGAGTCGCGGACGCTACCGTTTGAGCCACTATGCATATGCATACGTAATTATACATATACATACGTAATTATACATATACATACGTAATTAAACATATACTATGGTCGCAATCCCCCCCCCCCCCAGTAAGGAAAATGTCACAGTCAAAGAAAACACATTCATCAGGTGCTAATACACCTCAATCATTTCTCTTAGCTCCTTGGGGATGAAAGATTGCCACAAAATCCCACCACCACTCCGCCTGGATCACCCACAGGTTAAATGGGCAAGAGTCTTTTATCATGAGGAACGACAGCCGCAGCTGATATACTCCCACAGCTTCATATCAAGATAGTCCCAATTCCCATACTATAAGTCCCAGTTTATTGTACAAGTAGGTATGAGGAATCCCTTAGACCTGAGTCACCTACACACGATCTATTATAATAATAATAATAATAATAATAATAATAATAATAATAATAATAATAATAATAATAATAATTAATAATTAATAATAATAATAATAATAATAATAATAATAATAATAATAATTATTATTATTATTATTATTATTATTATTATTATTATTATTATTAATACACACTAAACAAATAGTTCATGACGACCAAAGTTTTCTTTCATATTCTGCATGCAATAAGCAAAAAATATAAAATTTATGAAGGAATCGGTATAACGATTATTCTTTTGACACGAAAGAGAGAGAGAGAGAGAGAGAGAGAGAGAGAGAGAGAGAGAGAGAGAGAGAGAGAGAGAGAGAGAGAGAGAGAGAGAGAGAGAGAGAGAGTTTTCAATGAGAGCGTTATCTCTTAATGTTATTAAAATAAGCTCAGGTGAGCTGAAACGCTCGTATGACTTGGGATGCACCTTAAGATTACGTTACTTAGTAAACGGTGACAGCTGGTGCAGGAGACAGCATCTCATCAGAGCAACTCCCTTGTACACCAGAGAGAATCATATCACCCCCCATGGCGTTCTTCAACCAACTTACGAGACGGTCACTGTCTCAATCAGCAGTCATGTCTGCTGTAATTAAGAATGTCACCGTTATAGGAAGTGGCCTGATGGGGGCTGGCATAGCTCAGGTGAGAAATTCGGAATATTAATCTTGCGTTAAAAGAATGTCACTGATATCTTAAGTCACAATTTCTCTGATCACTGCAACAATAACTATGTTTTTGTTGAGAAATGATGCTACTTTATTTTCAAAACACATACACATACATGAACACAGACACATTAAGTCATAACAGCAACGGTAGGTGCTCATTGAAGCTTATATATTACACAAAGCAATAAAGCCAACTTAAAAATGAAGACAGTCTTGCCCCCCAAATACCCAAATTAAGGGCATTAAAGTAACAAAAGTCGTTTTTTCTACAGAACCGATAATTACATAATTAAATAGAATAGATATAGTCGTAAAGGTTGAGTTTAAAAGTAAATGTATAAGGACTGTCCAGGACAGTTCGATAATAAGTCTTCCTTCAGCTAGGATTAGTTTTCTATGCCTACATCAGCCCCAAATATTCTTGGATATTCGTTACACATATCTTATCCCTTCACATCCGACAAGTCACAACACTCCCCATCTGTTTCTCTTTGTTTTCTTCGTGCCCAATTTCTTCACATCTGACAAGTCACAACATCTCCATCTCTGTTTCTCTTTACTATATGTTTTCTTCGTATTCAGGCCCGATGGGGGCAGTTTTTTTTTCTTGCCCGTCCTTGTCACATTCATAAAAAAAAAAAGCTAGGGACAAGGATTCAATTATTCCTTCAGGCATAAATAACTTGTTTTTTAAAGCAGGTCCTGTAAATGAACCGACACAAGAATGAAATAAGTGCTGGAATGTTCCAATATCAATTGCGATAAAAGCTGATTTTTTATTTTCTGATCAACTCTTTCAGCCTCTTAATGATCTGCAATTTGATGCTCATTTGCATTAGAGGAAAATTATGAATGACTCAGTCCCCCAAAATGAATAATATATATAGCATTTGTTCCGTTCCGGTTTTACGTCACGGACTCCCTTTTCTACCACGGGCTAGGACGGTTGCCTTCTTGCGAAGGA
>JAXCGZ010013348.1:62500-67500 GCA_037179515.1 Halocaridina rubra | reverse complement strand
GATAGATCTGCTTTTTGAAGGATGATAGGTCATAAAAATTAGGAAAGACAGAAGGAGGAAGAGAGTTCCAGAGTCTGGAGGTAGATGGGAAGAAGCAGTCGCTGCACCGACCAACCCGCAAGCTACAAATTATACTTTTCATGCTTGTTGCAACTGCTGCATCGAAGCCTTTAGAACACAAGTGACAAATCATTATGACCAAGATGCCATTCAGTCCCTTTAATTAGACATTCAACATTCTTCTTTATTTAGAATCATTTATACAAATACCATATCTGTTTTTTCACTATTCTGGTATTCCCATTTTCTTCTATGTACCAGCTTTGGCACTAAGATGATTTTGTAGAGTGGTCTCATATGAAGGATAACTTTTTCGGTATTTTTTGTGGGATGATTACTTTTTTTTTTAAACGTTCAGTTCTAATGACATGAGATTATCATAAAAAAAATAAGCATATCTCTTATCCCACTAAAGGTCAAATGCCATTTCATATCAGACAATGATATCTTTCATATTTTGTTAAAATTTTGATAGTAACATATTCACTTCAATAAAATATTCGAAAAAAAACCCGCAAAATGCCCTTCTCGATTCCCAACTATTTACCTACTTCCAAACTCATTATAAAAATATACTCTCCAAATTTTTGCTGAAAGTTTCCTAATTCCTATTCTGATGAAATCCATCGTAATCTTTCCATTTTTTTTTCTATCAACTAAAACTTCACTTCAAATGTATCAATCCCTACTATTTTTGGATATCAATTAAAAGTTAATGTCTCTGTCAACATCTCTGAAGCAAGGGTGGGTTCAAGAATTATAGCTCTTATAGATGTCGGCTACCCCCCAATTAAAGGGGGAAACAGCCAAGGTAGATAGATAGAATAGATAGATGTAAGCATCATATTCACCGTACACTCATCTTCCCTATGTATGCAAAAGATATTAGTTCCACTAATTAGTAACTTGCAATTAAAAAGGGAGACATATCCTCTTTCGGAATATTAAAAGGTCAGAGAGGAAATCTTCTTTTAATTCGTCTTTTGGCATTTACGGATCAATAGCTGAGGTTAGCAAAGGCATGCACTAAGGGTAACGTTTAAATCTACCAAAATAAGTCCTTCGCAAGACAGCAACCGTCTTAGCCCTTGGTAGAAAAGGGAGTCCGTGACGTAAAACTGGCTATGGTTTTATTTATATATATATATATATATATATATATATATATATATATATATATATATATATATATATATATATACAGTATATGGAAAACAAGGTACAAAACTTCTCTTTCAAAGGAAACTGAATATAAGTTACTGATGTGAATTTGACATAAGTTAAATTTCTATTTCAAAGGATAACTGTAGACTGAGTTACACATTTTCCTAAAGAAAAAAAAAGATAAAAACAGAGACTCGTGATCAAAAGAACTGTCTGCTGTCAAGATGGTTGTTTAAATTTTACAAGAATGGAATTTTAAAATATAGCAATATCTGGAGGTATATATATATATATATATATATATATATATATATATATATATATATATATATATATATATATATATATATATATATATATATATATATATATATATATATATATATATATATATATATATATATATATATATATATATATATATATATATATATATATATATATATATATATGCGATCAGTATTAGGCTCTAATGGAATATTACGATACGGTAGGGAGAGTGCAATAATACGGCAAAATCGAAATGAAATTCGCTCCTGAAAAAAATGCAATTACCATTCATTCATTCCATGACAAAATTACGTATTGACTTCAAAGACCCAACACGGTCCTAAAATATGAAATATGAGATTAAATATTAAGTATATGAAAAAAGTCTTTAAAATATGATATTAAATAATAAGTAAATAAAAAAATTTCCAAAATCCATATTTAGATCTTAATTCAGTTAAGTAATAATTGGGTTTTATTTGCGTTAATCATCGAAATCATGAACTTACTAACGAATGTAACAGTCCACGAAAGTACTAATACGGACGGAAACGTATTATTTCCTAAATCCCTTTCAATAAAACCTCGGATAATTATTGAAAAAAATAATATGAATTCACTCTTAAAATAACACTTCAGATGACACATGAACACGGAATGAGACAATGAACTAACTAGAGAACTAAAATTTCGTGAACATGGATTCTGAATAAAAAGAGTCTTCATTGTCCATTTATGAAAAAATATATCTTTCATATATGTATATAGCGAACATTATAGTGGTTACGAAGGGGCCTTATTATTATTATTATTATAATACTAATAATAATAATAATAATAATAATAATAATAATAATAATAATAATAATAATAATAATAAAAATAATAATTTTTCTCTTAAACTCTCGGTCTTGGACGGGAACCGATCTTTCGACCTCATGAATGCGAAGCCAGCGCGTTACCACTGTACTAGCCAGCAGAGAGAGAGAGAGAGAGAGAGAGAGAGAGAGAGAGAGAGAGAGAGAGAGAGAGAGAGAGAGAGAGAGAGAGAGAGAGATTATTTTTTATTTTATTAATTTATTGCGCCAAGGCGTCAGACATTACATGAGTTCATACAAATAATGCTTCAAATGGATACAAAACCAAGAGTTGAACATGGTTTACAGGGAGGTGTACATATTGATAAAACATTGGTGCATACTAACACACAACTCACAGTATGGCAGCACAGAGTACATTATATGCAAAAGTAAAGCTCAGAGAAACGCAGAATGCACAAACAGAATTATACAGCAACATACAGAAAATATATGTATAATTCGAGAGAGAGAGAGAGAGAGAGAGAGAGAGAGAGAGAGAGAGAGAGAGAGAGAGAGAGAGAGAGATTATTTATTTTATTAATTTATTGCGCCAAGGCGTCAGACATTACGTGAGTTCATACAAATAATGCTTCAAATGGATATAAAATCAAGAATTGAACATGGTTTACAGGGAGGTGTACATATTGATAAAACATTGCTGCATACTAACACACAACTCACAGAATGGCAGCACAGAGTACATTATATGCAAAAGTAAAGCTCAGAGAAACGCAGAATGCACAAACAGAATTATATAGCAACATACAGAAAATATATGTATAATTCAATATAATTAATGGCCACCAAAGTGAGGAAAACGAGCAAGAATAACATCAAGGTTGTCATCATTAAGTAAAAATGAGCAGATCTGTATTAAGTTCTGACCTCGTGGTAAAACATCTCTCACTGCGGGGCACTGAAGACAATAGTGGTCAAGAGTGTTAGCATTAGTTCGGTCGCATAATTTACAGGAGGTGTACTGTGGCATATCTAGAGTCTGGGAGACCTGCCATAAAGGCCGATACCCCATTCTGAGCCGAGCACTAACTACATTGTTTTTCCGCACCATTAACCCGCGTCTGCGATACTTGTAGCGACTGTGAAGGAAGTGATCATGGTGCTGTATGGACACACTGTTGGCCCTCTCCGTGTCCCTGCGCTGGACCGTCATGGCAAACCCAGCTGAGTAGATGATGTTACGTAGGCATCGGAGGGAGGGCTCAGCGTCCACAGCATGCCCATCCAGCATACAGGCCGCCTTGGCAAGACGATCCGCTGTGTCGTTGCCAGTCAGCCCAATGTGGGATGGAGTCCACAAAAAAGACACAACAAGAGAAGCATCCCGAGCGGCTGCGAGGCGACATAGTATATTTCCCACAGTACGGCCACAGATAGGTCTTGGCGAGGATAGGGCTTGTAGGGCCGATTGGGAGTCACAAATTATTACCCCATTCACTCGTCGTCGAACAAGGAGAGTCACGGCATCCAAGATGGCATTCAGTTCACAGTAGGTGGAGCTCGACGAGGTGGGTAGTCTACGGCCAATCCATGAAGAGAGAGAGAGAGAGAGAGAGAGAGAGAGAGAGAGAGAGAGAGAGAGAGAGAGAGAGAGAGAGAGAGAGAGAGAGAGAGAGAGAGAGAGAGCGTACAAACTCGAAAGCCATATACGTTGACACACATGGGAAGGTTATGTTGACCATTTTAGAGAGGATATTGAACTATAATGTAAGATGAATGTTAACAAACAAGTTAAAGAGGGAGAGAGACGGAGGAATATGAGAGAACAGTAGTCCTGTCTCTGACCTATGGGGTCATTCGTAAAAGGGGGGGGGGGCTAGGGAACGGAAGAGTGTAAAAGTCTTAATATAACCTCTGTCTCTCCAAGATCGTTAATAGAATGAGACCCTGGGAAATAAAACGCTAAATATATTCTGTGCTGGTGACGTTTCTCAAATACCTTATTAAAACTGATGTGCGATTGCCACCTTGTATAAGTGATTGTACCTCTCGTAAACAATGTAATATACTGTTAGCATACAATTCAACGAACAATCTTAGAAACCTCATATAACTTAAAGGGGGGTTTACACGGTCAAACGGTTCGTCGAACGCGGTTCGACAGACAAGTGTTTGAAGTGATGTTCGAACGTGTGAACGGGGTATTTGGTTGTCGAACACGGAACGTGTTCGACAACCAAATACCCCGTTCTCACGTTCGAACATCACTTCAAACACTTGTCTGTCGAACCGCGTTCGACGAACCGTTTGACCGTGTAAACCCCCCTTTACTCTAATAACACGAATTTGGTATGTTTTTCATTCCTTTAATAAATGCAGGTCGTGCGAACTCCTGATACTTCACTAGAAACATTCGATGCCATGATGGCCTTTGGTAAAGCCATGGGAAAAGTCACAGTCCAGTGTAAAGACAACGTTGGATTTATCGTGAATCGACTTTTGATGACTTATATGAGCGATGCTATCAAAATGCTGGAAAAAGGTATAGCGTCTATCCCTTTTGCTCTGCTGTGGCCACCTCGTTGGCTCAGTATAACCTAATATTCAATCGTTCAGTCAATCTCTCTATCTATCTACGTTTGTGTGTGCATGCTTGTGTATGTGAGTGATTACCTAATTGTGTTTACG
>JAXCGZ010013348.1:30000-57500 GCA_037179515.1 Halocaridina rubra | reverse complement strand
CGAACACGGAAAACACGGTCAAACGGTTCGTCAAACGCGGTTCGACAGACAAGTGTTTGAAGTGATGTTCGAACGTGTGAACGGGGTATTTGGTTGTCGAACACGTTCCGTGTTCGACAACCAAATACCCCGTTCACCGTGTTCGACAACCAAATACCCCGTTCACACGTTCGAACATCACTTCAAACACTTGTCTGTCGAACCGCGTTCGACGAACCGTTTGACCGTGTAAACCCCCCTTAAAGGTTCACAAATAACATTCATCTTTCCCTTCATTCGTAGTTTTTCATTGGCCTGTAGGTGCTTCATATATCCTCCGTCTCTCTTTAATTAGTTACTCAGAGTGTATGAATCTCTTGTTTTGCACAAAATTCCAGACTTTTTTTTAATCAAAAATATTAATCAAATGGAAAGTTAAATGGAAATAAATGTTTATTTTTTGTTTGTTAAACATTTTAGGCCAGCATTATTGACGTAAAATTATCGCTTCACTTAGGCAAGAACACTGATAACAAATGATATGAAATAAGGCAAGTACAAAAATGCATTTAAATATATTCTATAAATTAACAGTTCAACATAATAATTAAGAGAGGCTGTAATAAAAAACGAAATTCTAAATAAGCATGCTGACATACTCTTGCAAGAAACAATAATAATAATAATAATAATAATAATAATAATAATAATAATAATAATAATAATAATAATAATAATTATAATAATAATAATAATAATAATAATAATAATAATAGTAGTAGTAGTAGTAGTAGTAGTTGTAGTAGTAGTAATAATAATAATTATAATAATAACAACAACGAAAATAAAGAAACTACTTGTACACATATGCATACATGTTTCATTAAAATCTATGCACTCATGCACATTCTTATGCGTAAGAATATGTACATACTTAAAAAATGCACTATGTGTATAGATTGCCAAGTTAATATATGGAATAATCCATCAATGCCGTAGAAATACAAGCAACAGACGAGTTGCACCCCTTCCTATAACAGCCAATAATATTCATGCATTTTTCTCGCCTGACAGAATCTAGTTCAATAAATTGACAGGTTGGGCGTGCTACGCTCACAAAAAAAAAAAAAAAAGATATAGCTGGAAATAACTGGTAGTACATAAGAAGAGCAGAATGCCAATTTTTCTATAACCCTCTGCAAGGGATATTGTGCAACTACCGAGGGGAGTTGTCGGAGTCGATCGCTTGGGGCCAAGAGGCGTTAGGGAAAGACGTTGTGCCTCAGAGCAAGGATAACCACCCTAAGTAAAGGAGTGTTGTTCCCCTCTCTCGACGATCTGTCTCGTTCACTGTGTCACTGGAGGAGTTATTGACTCGAAGTAATGAACTGACACAGAAGACAGTAGCGCCATAATATGAAACCGATAGATAAAGAGGCCATGAGTTTTAGTGTTTCAAGATTGTTTTGATAAAGGCATCTTTGTTAGTTGGCCGAAAGAGATGACAATTAAGGTATCACCGTGAAAAGCATAATGACGATTAACAGATGCCGAACATAAAAGCCAATTAAAACAGAGAAAAAAAATAGTGTTAATAAAAGGAGAGATATGTCCACCAGACTAAATAGGCGGTTTTTCACTGCACACCTGTTGCTACGATAAGTCACAAACTACAAAAAGTCGAATATGAATAAGAAAGTGTGTCAACGGATGTGTGAAAGACTATAAAGACTTAAATTTTTGTTCAAAGATTCACAGTAAGATCAGCTTGTTTTAATTATCTGAAAAGCATTCCTCAGATTCGCAAATCACTGAAAATGGTCGAACCCAGCAGCGATAATGGTGACATCCTTTCTTCTAAATTGGTTAGTTCTAAATTGTAGTTTTTGTTGATGAATTGAGGCATTTTTATATTATATGCGAAGATTCCTTTTAATTATAATTTATCCGGCAGTATGATCAAGTCATTTACACCTATATGTACTTTATTTCAATCCAGATCCTAAGAATAGATAAGAGAGAGAGAGAGAGAGAGAGAGAGAGAGAGAGAGAGAGAGAGAGAGAAAATGGAAGGATGACAGAAAATTCTTAAGAAAATGTCATATTAATATTCATAACGACTGTAGATAAAGCGAGAGAGGATGAAAAAAAATCTTAAGAAAATGTCATATTAATAAGCATGATGACTATTTGATAATTAGATGGATAGGATATATATATATATATATATATATATATATATATATATATATATATATATATATATATATATATATATATATATATATATATATATATATATATATATATATATATATATATAGAGAGAGAGAGAGAGAGAGAGAGAGAGAGAGAGAGAGAGAGAGAGAGAGAGAGAGAGAGAGAGAGAATTTGGTAGAATTTTCTTACCAGGGAATCTCCAGAATATGTTATACTAATATTCATAATGTTATTATAAACCAATTTACAATGTGAAAACCTAGTGATATGGTGTATAAAATGTTCATTGGCGAGTATCTGTAGTTACCCCGCGATCTGTATTTCTAACTTATAAAATCCTGCTGGCTAGTACAGTGGTAACGCGCTGGCTTCGCATTCACGAGGTCGAAAGATCGGTCCCCGTCCAAGACCGAGAGTTTAAGCTGTTTACTGGCAGGAACTGCTGTGGTTGGACATCACAGTGGGGGGTTGGGGCTTGCCCTGGCTGACGAATACCCATTGTAATGAAATGGAAATAAAGTTTATTATTATTATTATTATTATTATTATTTTAGATGCCTTGAATATGTTGAGATGTGACCACAGATAACAGAGTTGTTCTGATGTTATTCATAATTATGAATTTGCGTGGAACTGCAAAAAAAAAAAAAATAGGATAACTACAACATTAAATTAAATGACCTTAAATAAATAAATTTAAATAATATTAAATACTTGGTACTTATTATACAACTCCTGAACTTGACATATGACTAAATGTCAAATGGGGTGACCTTTCCATCTTTACTTTTACTTACAATGCCATAGACCTCGACCTTCTTCTGCAGAATACAGGCCTTGACATTGATATCTGAACCGAAATAATGAAATGCGAGTCCGGAATAGCTACCATAATGCTCAACCTAACCTGAAGTTCATATGAACCTCTTGAACACTGACCTTGCTTTAGGTTCAGACTGCTACAAGTCAAACGTAACAAATACAGACTGACGGAAAACTAAAGTGTGAAGTCCTCTAAAACTGTTTGGAAAATGAACTTCCTCATGCTCACTTAAGGTGCGTCCACACCGGCAACAAAACATAACAACAAAATTGACAACATTGGACGCGACAGTGTTTGTATTGCTACTGATAGGATGGTGTCTGTAGATGTCGACTGCGATGTTTAGGTCAGCGTTTACAACTTGTTTCCGACTGCATGTTGCCGGTGTGGACGCACCTTAAAGGTGCGTCCACACCGGCAACATGGAGTCGGAAACAAGTTGTAAACGTTGACCTAAACATCGCAGTCGACATCTACAGACACCAGTAGTACCAACATATCACTCACAGCGCCATACCAACATATCGACACCATCGTATCAGTAGTAACACAAAAATTGTTGCGTCCAATATTGTCAATATTGTTGTTGATATGTTTTGTTGCGGGTGTGGACGCACTTTTACGCTGTCTCCCCGCCCATACATTAACAGCATGAGACTCTCTGCTCAAATCATAGCACAAAAACCTGGTTATGGATAAAACGATTCAATAAAAAAAAATAATAATTAATGCAAAAAACTCTGTTGTAGAATATGACAAGTTCTCCAAGAGTATCGTCATCGACTATATAAAATATATATATGTGTGTGTGTGTGTATGTGTGTGTGTGTGTGTGTGTGTGCTTCCCATTTTATTTACATCAAACGATCTGTTACAAATCATACAGTAAGTCCTTTGACTAGAAAACCATAAATATGACGGGATGATTGTTTATTCAAGTCTAAGGACCGCGACAGCTCAGTGGTAATTTGAGCGAGTTGGTTAGTGACAAAGCTGACTAACGTGGATTGCATCCTACCGTGGGGCGATAGGAAGGGCATCTAGTCTTAATTTCCCAGCTCTTACCTATCTGTGAACATCACCATGAGAATGGAGACTAATTGGGACACATCAAAACGGAAAAAAAAATGTTTGAGTTTTTCTAATCAAGCACCTAATTATCCCAACCAATTAAGGTATAACTAATTACATAGTTTAGCTATAATCAACAATTATTTTCATTACAAATTAATATTCACGAGAAAATAATCCGAATTAATTGAATAAATTTCAGTACAAAAAAAGGGATTAAAATCGTTACAGTAATTGCTATAGTTATGTCATATACCTGGATGAAACCAGTAAAATGTTGATCATTTAATAGCCCCAAAAGATGTCAAGGTTTATTTTAATTGTTAATTAAATCATGACTAATGATTTTCCTCGTAGTTCTTACAAATATAAAGGATAAAGAAAGTGAAATTAATATTAGGTCGTCATTAAAATAATGAATGGTAAGAAACGGGTTTTCTGTAAAGCCTATTCATCTCTTTCACAAAGATTCGCTTTTTATTTTCACAATATATGCTTACCTAGCTCACTTGGTGATATGTCCATATAATTTATAGTTCCCAATAACGATATATTAATGTAATTAGTTATATAAATCATAAACTTTTATTTGATGTATGTAATCTTAATAGCTCCATTTCACAATAACGTTCGATGTAACATCAAACTGCACCGGAGCCAGTGTGAAATTCGTCTGACAAAATGCTTCTGAGGCCATTCGTAAGATACACAAAAACTTGATATAATTATTAACCTACCGAGATTTGTAATCTACTAAGATGATTGCTGCTGAGTGTTTTACAATATTACCATTACTTGGGTTAATATTGACTCTGTAAAAAAACAATTTCCCATAAACTATATATATATATATATATATATATATATATATATATATATATATATATATATATATATATATATATATATATATATATATGTATGTATGTATGTATTTTTACTATTAATATAATAGATATCTTTTAGTAGCCTTTACTACATTCTATTATCAAATTATAGGTATTTTAACTCGATTAACAAACTACCAGATACCCAATTAGACATTTCTAGAGGAAAGTTATTTCTAAGTTTTCGAAGGAATACACTTAAGGGGGGTTTACACTCTCAAACGGTTCGTCGAACGCGGTTCGACAGACAAGTGTTTGAAGTGATGTTCGAACGTGTGAACGGGGAATTTGGTTGTCGAACACGTTCCGTGTTCGACAACCAAATACCCCGTTCACACGTTCGAACCGTGTTCGACAACCAAATTCCCCGTTCACACGTTCGAACATCACTTCAAACACTTGTCTGTCGAACCGCGTTCGACGAAGCGTTTGACCGTATAAACCCCCCTTTAGGATGAAACCTAAACAAATTTCATCTCATCCCGTTGTACGAAATTAGACTTACGTAATACTGAAAAAAAAACTTTACTGAGAATACATTAATGGACATATTTCATAATTGATGGAGTGCCGTGTCACGTTCCAAATGCCAGTCAAGGGCCTTGGGAGGAACTAGCTCGAACGGCACTAATCTCGTTTCGGATTTCATATCGACCGGCACAACGGTGTCCATGAGGGCAGGCTTCCTTTCAGTCCCCTTTGCGTGGGAAGCTCTCGTTGCACAACTCCACGCAAGGACACACTTGCCATCAAATTAAGGTGTTATTTGCAAGCATTTCAGTGTCATGTTTGCACTATCAAAGGCTAAATAAATTCAACGGATTTGATGCCATTAGCTAAGATGTTATTTGATGAAGTAATATTTTTTCTTCATAATCAATGGTAGCTCCAGTTTCATAAGTTCACACAAGGACTCGCTGGTCATTATATCAAAGTAGTATTTTCTGGAGTTTCAATGTTTGCACTATCAAAGGTAAAATAAATTACACAATGACTTGACTGTCAAGATTAAATTAATATGTTACCTGATGGTGATTTATTATCTTTCTTCACAATTAATGGTGGCTCCAGTTTCATAAGACCACACAAAAACTTGCTTATTACTTTTCAGGCGACTTCACTTTTATCTGCTGGAAATGTGTGTTCGATTTTTAATCACAGTATCTATCCCATCTAATTAAATTAAAAGTCCAGTTTCAAGCCTTCACACATTTATATTACTTAATAGTAATATTACTGGAAAAAAAATGTCATTCAATCTAGATGTTATCTTCTTTTTTTTTGTGTTGTCTCCAATTCTAACCTTCCTATAAGAACTCGCACGTCAATAAAAACCTCATTTATTGGCGATTTTAATATTTCTACTTATTAGGCTCAAGGTTTACCTTCAACAGAGGTAACACCAAACTTCCTATCGCTTCACCTTCATTATTATCGCTGTTATCGCCGATTTTCTTCCTCTTTTATTTCTCATTCTTTTTCTTTCTATTCACAGCAATAACCTTGAGATCCTCTTCATATTCCTGGTAGGAGGTAAGGACATCTTCCTCACCAAGTATCGAGAAATTACATCGAAGGAGTAATAATTGCACCTCGCAAACAGCTACAGACGTCGTCACGTCTTAGTCCTCGTGATATAATTAGAATCGAGATGGAAATTAAAGAGAATTAAAAATTATCACTTTTTATCATTTGTTTTTTAAGAAATATCTGTTATGATATGATTTATATATAGTCGAGTAATATTATAAAAATGCATTATAAGGAAAAGCTGTATTCGCAGATGTGATTTTAAGCTATCTCCCTCCTTGAGATATACCGAAAAGAGTGTAAACCGGGGGATATTTTGGGGAAAGCAGGAGTGATATTTTTTCGCAGAAAGGGTTTTGGCAAAGGTTACCGACGTTTCATAATTTAAGACGAAATCGTTCAAGCTCAGTGAATGCCAGATGTGTTCCTAAAAAAAAAATTTTTTTTTTTGCTTTTTTTTAATATGACGTAAATGCTTGCTTAGATGACTCTTACATCATATCTCCATGCGCTCTCTCTCTCTCTCTCTCTCTCTCTCTCTCTCTCTCTCTCTCTCTCTCTCTCTCTCTCTCTCTCTCTCTCTCTCTCTCTCTCTCTCTCTCTCATTACTCAGATCGATGAGTACTGTACTCGCAATCATAAAGACCTCGATTCGATATCGAAAATTTACAGGCTAAGAACAAGCTCTTTAAAACTTCAACCTGAGATTCCCTACATCACGTGTGTATTAAACAGAAGCATTAGCACACGAGAGCAACTACCTGGCAAGGCTTTAACCACATTGGGTGCAAAAGCTATTCAAAACATTCAGTAAAATATTCTTTATTTTACTCGCACACGACCAAGCAAAATATATAATTTAAAAGCTTTTGTAGGTTTGTTTTTCCCCATCTGGTAACAAGTAACAGGTGTTTGCAATATTTCAAATTGAGTTTCATCACTGAAAAGCTTTCACAACATATAGGAAAGCAACACGTGTGTCCTAATTCCAAAAGTAGATTGAACTATATATCTTAAGCCCTTCATTTCATCACTACATCTTAATTCCCCAGCTCCAACCCGTCTGTGTCCAACCGCAATCGAATGGGGATTAACAGTGATACAAACGGCAAATAACAAGAGCCTCACAGAACAACAACTATGTTGTGACAAAATAATTAGACACGATTTTTTTTTTCTTTTTCAAGATCTGTATACACTACGGTCGCAATGCAGTTTATATAGACAAATTTCTATATACAAAAGCTATTTTTCCCCTTATAAGGAGAGTTGCTGAGTCAAGGTAAAATACTCTGACTCTGTGGGTAGATAAAATACAACGGGGGGATTTCCAGTCCCCTCGCTCCGCCCCATTTAATCTACTCTTACGACACGCAGGGGAACATGGAGGAAGTATTCTAGTCCCCCTCCCTCAGGGGGATAGACAAAGTTAAAGATCATAAGTCGTATGAACAGTCAGGAAAACACTGTATCTCTCTCTCTCTCTCTCTCTCTCTCTCTCTCTCTCTCTCTCTCTCTCTCTCTCTCTCTTTCTCTCTCTCTCTCTCTCTCTCTCTCTCTCTCTCTCTCTCTCTCTCTCTCTCTCTCTCTCTCTCTCTCTCTCTCAAATGTATTCGAAGACTAAGGAGATAGCTCGTTGTCTCTTTAGGAATCGTGACTATGTATAAACGATGGAAAAATCGAACTGTTCTCTTACTTCTTTGGAATTATTTTTGTTTTTAAGTATGAAAATCCAATATAAGACAAATACACTTATGAAACTGCCAAGCAAGAATAAAAAAAAAAGTTCACGATACTTTTCCAAATCTGGAGAAATCTGCTTCTTTTAACAAACACGCTAAAGACAATATAAAAAATCTTATTTCGAATTCAAAATCTGGAAGGGAACAATCCCCTCTTACACACACACACACACACACACACACACACACACACACACACACACACACACACACACATACACACACACACACACACACACACACACACACACACACACACACACACACACACACACACATACACACACACACGCACAAATAGAAAAACTCATACTCTTTTTCTTCATTAATAAAAGTAACTTTCAACAAAATAAGTCATTACTTATCATATCACAATTATGTCTCTCCAACCTCTCTACATTTCGTAAGTAAAGTTGGAATACTAAAAACTAAAATTCATGAATTACTGATGCCACTTATCAAAGTATGAGGATACTAAACAAAGATAAGTTCCCTGACATTTTCAAGAGCTTACTTTTGGCATGTGAATGGCAGCAGGATTTATAGAGTTCTAACTCATTTTTACTGGATGCACACGTGCAAGCATTTACAGTAAGGCTAATTTCACACCTAAGTGGCACGTCGCACGTGGCATGCTATTTGAAAAAGAACATCCGGAAATATATGAAACTTTTCACACAGAAGTGGCATGACACTTCCCATGTGAAACGCCACTTCTGTGTAAAAGGTTTCATATATTTCCGGATGTTCGTTTTCAATTGGCGTGCCACGTGGCATGCCACGTGTGACGTGCCACTTTGGTGTGAAAGCGGCCTAAGAGCCAAGAAGACACATACTGTGAAAAAAAAATAAAAAGCGTGACATTACAGTCAAGATTAAGACTAAGATTATAAATAAAAACGACGTTTTATTAGATATTTCCATCTGTGATTAAAATGCATCTCATAAACAGCCAAAATTAGATCTGGGAAAATTCACATATTAATATTAGAATATTGTGGTTTGTGCCAAATTCATTAATTGACATTATTAAATGCATCTGATATGATGATGTTAACACTGAGGTTTATATTTTTAAGTGCATAACCAACTGCAAATATCAGTGATAAATCTCTAATTTGATATTCAATATAATACAGGTTAAACTTGTATTTCTAAATCTATTTTTCAGCATAAAATAGTTAATAAGATGATGCACTGTATTAGTGTCAGAATTAGTCCCCATTCCAATAAGGGAGGGCACAGGTATGTGGGAACTGGGAGAGTAAGGTTAGTAACCCTTCATAACACCCCGCGGAGGGGATCGAACCAGCGTTAGTCGCTTCTCGACCCGTGCAAAAGGACCTAAACAAATTGTCGTCAAAAGAAATTTTTGGTTATAAAGAGAGAACAGTGTTGCTACCATCTCGGGAGATTCAGCGGAGAAAACTGAATTCTCACGAGATTTGTCTCTGCTTTTTATATGAGTGTGACACCAGGACGAGCAAAGAAAATTGCCCTGGTCGAGCTCAGGCACAAAGAAAACATTAAAGAAAAAGAAGCAACTGAAGGACAAGGCAGAAATAAGAGAATGATAAAAAAAAGGCAGGTTGAAAGAACACTAAAAGTAATGAAGACCTAATAATGACGAAAAAGAAAGCAGAGACACAGATATGTGGAGTATTGTGACTTGTAAGAAGTGAGAGGGTAATACGATGTGTTTTTATGTCAAAAATGTAGAGAGACTATGTCAAAGAGGCTCGAAGGCAAAATTACTTTTGAGGTTTATGTAAATAGCGAGATTTCCTTCTCCGAAACCTCTATAAGAGGAATGGAAATTACGTAAGTATCTTGAGGGAAAATAATACCGTTGTAAACACGAAAAATAAGCATGCCATGATCTAAAGCTGAAACGAGACCAAGATGTGTGCTCAAAAAAGCTTGTTTAGAGACTCATTAACATGTAAACAACTCCACTACAACCTATTTCTAATCACGTCTAAGCAGAAGTTTATTTACATGGGCACAGAGCCAGGTCGTTAATACAGTAAAAAAAAATACTGTTGATGACTATATCAGAGATTCCGGAAAATAGGTTCCGACCTGAATGCAGGAGAAGCAATAATAATAATAATAATAATAATAATAATAATAATAATGATAATAATAGTAATAATAATAATATTAATAATAATAATAATAATAATAATAGTATTAATAATAATAATAATACTAATAATAATAATTATAATAATTATAATAATAATAATAATAATAATAATAATAATAATAATAATAATAATAATAATAATAGTATTAATAATAATAATAATAATAATAGTAATAATAATAATAGTAATAATAATAATAATGAGAAAAATATGATATCGTACACTTAATGAAAAATACATAAATGTCAATATGACTTTAAATTAATATATCCGATTTTCTTCCAATATTAATCAGCTTCTCTCTCTCTATCATCCTCCTTCTTCATGTAATTAAGGTAAGGATGAGAGGGGAGAGATTTATAAAGAGGAATAGATTTGAAATCGGATATTTTGCGTGAAATTCCCGTTCCTAGAAGAGAGCCTCTGATCCCCTCAAGGAACACGCAATACCTATCGATTGCGTCATCGACTTTTTTCTTTTTTTTTATTCCTCCACAGACATATAAAATTTCACACCCCTAGTCAGCAAAAGATCTTGCTTTCAGGTCACCAAGACTACGTATTAAACATACGTAAACTGTTTGTTGATCAGAGTCGGTTTTTTTTTAAAGTAAATACAATTTTCAGTTAGCTTAAGAACATACTAGAAAGTTTTAAAACGGGAATATGCAATCAATAAGCTGACAGTGATCTTTCTTAAAAAAAAATAAATGAAAATAAAAAAAAATAGAGAGAGAGAGAGAGAGAGAGAGAGAGAGAGAGAGAGAGAGAGAGAGAGAGAGAGAGAGAGAGAGAGACCAAACGCCTTTGAGCAGCCTTATTGTTTGAAGATTGGTTTCCTATGACCATTTATTTGTAACCTCATGTTCCATACTCTTACCGTGCACCCATATTAAATGTTCATTAATGCCTTTGAGGTGTTAGCATTTTCAATTTGAACCCCACAAAGTGTCTTTATTTTTCAGACCAATCTATTCATTTTTTTTTCTCCATGAGTGTGACACCAGGTCAAACAAGAAAATTCCCCTCATCATACCCGGACACCAAGAAAACATGAAGACGAAGAAGTAAAAGTTTTAGGACATGGCAAAATAAGGGCATGATACAAAATAGGACAAGAACAGGATGAAAGAACAGTCGAATTATTGAGTATCTAGAGATATGGCATGATTAGGCCCTGAGATGACAATAGATCCGCTTTTTGAAGATAGGTTATGAGACTTAAGAATGGGTCTGGCGGTGGATGGGAAGAAAGCATTACACTGACAAATCCCCGAGCTACATATCTTCACACACAACCTGTGAGACGAGGCCGCTTGGCGAGTGCTACGTAGCCTCGGCAGTAGGAGAGGGATGCAACTCGCCAACCCATCAGAGCAGCGATGGAAGTAGTAGCGATAGAAAAAAGAAGGGGGTGATATATCACGGCGAAGAGAAAGAAAATCCAGATTAGAAGTAAGAGAAGAGTCACTAATGAGTCTGATTCTTTTAGATTCAACACTATCACGGAAAGAAGTATAAGAGGCACCCCACATCTGAGAGCCGTTTTCTAAGCAGGGAGAGATAGGACCGTTAAAGGTTTAAGTGAAAAGAGAAAAAGTAATATGTTCATGTACTCACGTCTCTCTCTCTCTCTCTCTCTCTCTCTCTCTCTCTATATATATATATATATATATATATATATATATATATATATATATATATAATATATATATATATATATTCCTCTCTCTCTCTCTCTATCTATCTATCTATTTATCTATCTTGCTTGCTCGCTCTCATAAAAGATTATTCTTCTAGTATATTACTCCAACTAGTTCAAAGAAAAATATGACAAGCTAAAAGATCTGGCGACACGTCCTTCTCAGCATGCATATATATATATATATATATATATATATATATATATATATATATATATATATATATATATATATATATATATATATATATATATATATATATATATACAGAGAGAGAGTGTATATCACTATGTTATTCATGCTCCCTTTACGATCGATATTGCTTGTGAGAGAAGAGTTTGTTTGGTAGACTGCAACATGCTCATATGAAGAGACATGTAGCCACAGGTATACATCTGCCTCGTGTGCTGATGAGAGATTCAAGGCCATTCATAAAAAAAAAAAAAGCCGTTGAACAGCCGTTTATAAGGACCTTTTAAAAAATAATTCAGTACGTGAGATTGCTGTTAATATTATCTTCTTGCATGTTAATATTTTGAATTACCATGTAGGAGGTAAATGTTGAATAGTTATATGAATATCCTCGCAATAAAAAAAAAAATTCTTCTCTTTTCGGCTGTAGGATTCTATACCTGCACATTCCTATAACCCAGACATCATTATGTCCCAATACTGTGAATTTATCTTGACCCCTTTGCCCATATACGTAAACTTAAAGAGGATGTGACTCCCTCCCCCCAAAAAAACTCCCAATTTTTATTCCTTAAATATAAATTCTCCAACTTTAAATTCCGTTATATATATATATATATATATATATATATATATATATATATATATATATATATATATATATATATATATATATATATATATATATATATATATATATATATTTTTTTTTTTTTTTTTTTTTTTTTTTTTTTTCTTTTTTAATTATTATAATGTCCCAATTACTTGATAAGAGCTGCATTTGCCTCAGCCAAATAGTCATAATACTCGCCTCAGTTATACCACATAATTACAATCCTACATCTACAGGTAGAAGCAAATAGCTGAATTCATTTACCATTTGTAATGGTAGTGTCTAGCTCAATCCCAGAATAGGCACCTGAGGTCATTTTGGGGGTACATAACCTGATAATAGGGAAAAAGGTTAGGTAAGATTGGGGTAAGTTAGGTTAGGCTAGGTCATGTTACCCTATCCTAACATTAAGCACCTGCTTTTTGCCTCAATTCCAGATTAAGCACTTAGAAATGACATCAAGTGCTTCAATTGAAATTGAGGTACACTAGATGCCTATTCTGGGATTGATCCAAGAGTCTTTCAAGGTTACTCAGGTTTCATTAGGATGAAGATTCTTTCCACGAGATAAATATAACTTTCCGTCACAAAGGGATCGGGAAAACTGCTACATGGGCGTTCCTTCAGCGAATATCAGTATTAGAATAATAATAATAATAATAATAATAATAATAATAATAATAATAATAATAATAATAATAATAATAAAAGCACATTACGACAGACTGACAAGAATTCAGACAAGGTATTTGCGTCCTACAGTAAAAGTATCGAGTGTATGCCAGACTACGTCTCCCCATTATTCACATTATCGCCCTCCCTGTAACAAATTGCATGGCTCGAAGGAGGTGATAAGGAAGCAAGGGCGGACGGAAGGGGCCGGGAGGGGGAGGGGGTGTCATCGATCCCTCTTGATTTAATATAAGCAAAAGAAGTTTATAAAAGGCTTCCTCTTCCTGCCGACCCTTATCATATAATCATGGACGCATGGTCACGTGCATTGATGATAAGTTGTTACTGGCAAATATTTTAGGCCAGGCGAAATTACCGCTGAGCTAAAACTTTAATTGCATAAAACGGAGAGAAAAAGTCGCTGAGTTGAGACTAAAGAACTTGTAAATCAATACAGCGTCATTCCGCTAAACAAACAGACATACGACCCCATACTTACACAGAAGGTGGTCTGAATTTGCAGTTAAGTATGCCAGAGATAGGATATTATGAACCTGAAAATAGTTTAGTAGTCGCATAATTTATATTTAATGGATTAGACCGCAGTTTTTTATAGGCTTACTAAGGCATTCAAGATATGTAGCTGTTAAGAAGGTTTATAAGCAGAGGAAATTCAGAGTCAATTATCCGTACACTATGTACAAAGTAGAGTTGGTTCAATCTAAAAAACTTTTAGTTGCTGAACTTTAATAAGATATCATGGACAAGATCATTATTTTATTCTCATGACGGCTGCGTTATAACTATAACCCCGGTATAATAAAGAGTTACAGAAATGCGTCACTTAAAGTGAGATTTGCATTCAAGATTCAGCTTTTGATGAACAGGATAAATAGTCACTAAATTTTACTTTAATAGGTCACTGGGCCATTTTAGGAAATTAAGTCTGCACCCACTTACGATCATGTTAAATAGTTTCGCTAATATTCGGTTTCATGGACTAGCAAGTCTAGCTATGATCATGTGAAGCTGGCTTAAAAGTAGCCTAATTTCAGATCTAACCGTTTTTAATGAGTCACAATTAGTCCCTATTCGAATGGAGGTAGACACAGACATGTTGGAGCTGGGGGACCAAAGCTGGATATCCCTTCTCTCACCCCGCGGCGAGATCGAACCTGCGTTAAGGGGGTTACACGGTCAAACGGTTCGACAGACAAGTGTTTGAAGTAATGTTCGAACGTGTGAACGGTGTATTTGGTTTTCAAACACGTTCTACAAACGTGTTCGACAACCTAATACCCCGTTCACACGTTCGAACATCACTTCAAACACTTGTCTGTCGAACCGCGTTCGACGAACCGTTTGACCGTGTAAACCCCCCTTTAATCGCTTCCCGACTCACGCACTCTACCAATGAGCTATCGCAGCCGCCAAGATTCTGTACTAGCCTAGCTTTAGTTTCACTATTGCCGCTTTTAACTACGACCGTTTCATGCAGATGGGAAATTCGGTGAATTCAGGTCGATGGAATAAACGCCATATTGCTTTAAGCAGAATTAAATACAAGTTATGTCTTTGTCAAACAGTTTGAGATATTGAAAATATTAGTTTCTAAGACAAAGGTGTTAATTCAGTATTCTGTAATTACATTTGCATTCAAAACGGCGTCAGAGCAGCAGAGTTTTAAATTGATGGATGGTAATCCCTCAGTTTAAAATAAGATTCGTAGTGTGAAACTGGTTTATAAATCTCTAAATGTAGTCATATATTCGTGAGCCAATTCACTAACTTACCTATATTAAAGCCACGACATTAAGAACAAATTTAAAAATAGGAGATTTCTGAATGTACTTATATACACTCTTCATTTGTTTGGCATTTTGTGTGTCACAAGTTGTCCCGAGACGAATGAGGGTGGCCACAATTAGGTTGGAGATTAGGTATTAAGGCTGGATGTCCTTCCTAACATCCCCCGAGGGCTCGATCACGGTAGCTTTACAGAAAACTGCGACTAGGACATTCATAAGTTGAAAAGGGGTGAAATTTCAGTTATGATATTATAATAGTGTTCAAATTACTGTAGTTTTATAACCCCTTCAAAAAAGATTTAATGTAACCTAATGGACCAGTACACCGTAATGCCTCAAGTAGACCGAGTGCCTAGTTTAAATTGGCACTTTGGGTAACAAACTGTGAAAAACCGCTAAATATCAGTTTATGAACTGGTACGGTAACTTAGTGAGCAAGTCGGGAAGCCTTACGCGGTTTCGATCCCACCACGAGAAGTAAGGGTGGATATTAATCCCCTAAGCTCCAACATACCTGTGACCACCCCCAGTAAAATGGAAACTCATCGTGGCACATGAAATGGTTAAAAAATTAACACGATGTTTCTAACTCCGAACTAGCCTCAGACGTTTAAAAAAAAATAAATAAATAAATAAAATATATATATATATATATATATATATATATATATATATATATATATATATATATATATATATATATATATATATATATAGAGAGAGAGAGAGAGAGAGAGAGAGAGAGAGAGAGAGAGAGAGAGAGAGACACTTTAATGTACTTCATCATTGAAATTCCAAAAGAGTGAGAGGGGGTTGTATTTTATCATCTATAACAGGGGTGTGCAACCTTTTTTCCCAAAGGGCCACTAGTCACGACTCTGTTGGTATGGAGGGCCACATAACCTTACTATTTCATGCTATTTACTACGATCGAAGACATATTATGTGAGATTATACTAATAAAGATAGATAATTAGTTTGTTACTGATTTTATTTAAATTGGGATCACAAAAATAAGAATTGTCTGAAACAAAAGTTTTTTCCTTACTATAAATGAGCAAATGAAAGGCTACCGTACCTTATTATTATAATGTACAAACATAAATAATTACTTATTATTGGTTAACTGGGATCATTAACATAAGAATTATCAAACACAGACATTTTCCTAATCATTAATGAGCAAATGAAAGGCTACCCTAGTGAGATGGTTGATGTTGCATTTGGGACACCAACTCGTCAATATCAGGCTGTATGGATGATGTAGCTACACGCAGGGTACATTCCAAATGTTCATCAGTAAGTAAAGACCTATAATTGTTTTTAACTAGATTCATTTTTGAAAAAAGCTGCTCACATACATATGTGCTACCAAACACTGCCATCATTTTCCTTGCATGAGCAGAGAGTTTTGGATACACTGTTACTGATACATGCTTCTTATAAAACTGGTATACTGAACTATCATCAAACTTCTTTCTTAGTTCATCATTGCACTGTAGTTCAATTATTTCCATCTGTATGTCCTCGGGAATTGCTTTCACATCCACAGAAAAAGGAGAAGCAAAGACTTCAATGGCTTGTGAATGTTTCTTGAGGTCACCATCTTTCTGAAAATTCCTCTCGTAAGACTGCCAATTTGTCACCATACTTCTGATACTGAGGGTTGCTAGTGTCATGGTTTTTCAGTGTAGGAAGTGGGGGCTGGGTTTTGGTTTCTGATTTGTGACTCCCACAGACGCAATTTTATCTGGAAGCCTTTGATCAGTGAGAACATCTCATTTATTAGTTGATCTTTTCCTTGAAGTCTAACATTCAGTGCACTAAGATGATCAGTTATATCTACTAAAAATGCTAAATCACATCTCCATTCCTTATCTCTCACTTCAGGGATAGCATTACCTTTCATATCTAAGAACAGCGCAATTTCTTCCAAAAGGTCATATGCTCTCTTCAACATTCCTGCTTTGCTTAGCCACCTTACCTCACAAAAATACTTCACATCACTGTACTCTGCATCAATGTCTGCCATTAACTGCTGAAACTCGCGGAGATTTAGACCTCTTGACCTAATGAAATTGACAGCTTTCACGAGAATATTAGTCACATGCTGAAAGTTTATTGTCTTCGCACATAAAGCTTCCTGGTGTATGATACAATGCAGGACAATAAGTGAACCGAAGTCAATATTTTGAGATCCCATTCTAGTCTTCAGTAATCCAACAACCCCATTTCTCTGACCAGACATCGCAGGCGCACCAGCTGTTGTAATGGAAACTAAATTAGTGTAGTCCTGTCCAAACCTTGCCAATGCTTTTTCCAATTCATCAAAAATAGATTGTCCTGTTGTGGTCCCCTTCATGCTTTGTAGTGAAGCCATTTCCTCTGTAATATTATAGTCATTGTCAACTCCCCTATACACAGCCAGTTTTGCAGTGTCTGCGGTGTCACAACTCTCATCAAGAGCAACAGAGTATGAAGAAAAAGCACTAACTCGCTTGGCAATTGTACTTTCAATATTCCCTGAAAGACTGTCTATTCTTCTAGCAATAGTATATCTTGAAAGGCTTATGTTTTCAACTAGTTTCTTTTTGTCAGGAAACATATTGTCTGAGGCTACACACAAACATTCTTTAACTACCTCACCATCAGAATAGGGCTTGAGTCTTTTTGCAAGGATTTGACTAATCAAAAAGCTTGTTTTGAGAGATGCATCATATTCCTTAAGTTTCTTCGTAAACACTGACTGTTGTCCTTTCAGAGATTTCTGCAATGAAAACACAAGAGAGAGAGAATGAGAGAGAGAGAGAGAGAGAGAGAGAGAGAGAGGAGAGAGAGAGAGAGAGAGAGAGAGAGAGAGAGAGAGAGAGATTGAGAAAAAGTTGTTGGAATATTCAGTTCGAGTCTCTCTCTCTCTCTCTCTCTCTGAGGGCCGCACTATAGCTTATTTATTTTTAGGAGAAAGGGCCGCAATGAAAGCCTTTGAGGGCCGCATGCGGCCCTTGGGCCGCAGGTTGCGCACCCCTGATCTATAATATATATAACAGCTACAGCTGGGGGGTATACCAACTGCCGCCGTAGAGCCTCACGACAGAAGATCCTTGCCCACTTGCCCTGCAGAAGAGCCAAGAAGGGTGGTGGTGAATTGTGGCAGCCCTTTATCTTCATTGAGCTAAGGAATGATCGAGGTATATTAGCTTCTAGCGAATGTATACGCTTTGACTACGTCACCCCCTGACCAGAGGGACTGCTGCAATTGTACGTATAAATGTATATGTACTTAAAAACGATACATGGTTCATATAGTGTCTCTCCGTCAGAGCCATGTGGAAAAAGAAAGCCAGAGTAGTGTTATCTCCCGTGTGGTAGTAGTCTTTACTCGACCCCGAAAGCTCAGTAAATTACTTATATTCCATTTGATTTCTTTGATCAACGTTGGAACAATATATTATTGAGGTCGGGCTTCTGTAAGGGTAATGTATGTCTTTCTGACAGCTTTCTTAAAGAAAAATAAAAGTTAAAAAAATAAATACAAAACATATAGGACGCTATAATACAGTAATAAATACTAAAAACAATGCAAGAAAAATAAAGGAAATCAGTGTCATAAAAATATATCAATAGGTTTTATGTTTCTTACATCACGGCTCTTGCCTAAGCTGTTGTTCTGAGACAGTAATTTCAAGGGCAATTTACTTGGATATTGTATAACACATCAATACAGCGTTCAATATATATGGTTGTTATCAACATCGTTATTCCCTTTTTTTGTACTCTCTGTTGTGTATCTAAAATATTATAGGAATCCATATAATATTATTTTTAGCCTCTGTGCGTCATCAGGACTTACACAACACGTGCTATTATACAAGAAAAAAATTGTTCGACCAATTAATCCGGTAACAGCATTATATCATTCTCACGTGTTTACACTTGCGATTGTAAGAGCGTAAATACAGTCAATTATCTCTGTATGAGCAAACATCAATGTTACGTCAAATAAACACATTACCATATGAGAAAACATGAATAATTTTTAGCCCGACCGAGACTGGAACCTGTAGTTGGTAGCGCCTTGGCACAGTAATTATGTGTCCTAGGTTCCAGTCCCGGTCGGGGTAAAAATTATTCATCAGTGTTATGTGTATTTATATAATTGGTTACTTATTGAAAGGCAATTAAAGCAATCACCTTCCAACCATTGCAGCCCAAAGCGGCAAAGACAAGTTTACAATAATATTTTTTCAATTGAAAAACACACACACACACACACACACACACACACACACACACACACACACACACACACACACACAAACACACAAACACACACACACACACACACACACACACACACACACACACACACACACACACACACACACACCAGGAAGGGACATCACCAGGAAGGCTAAAGAAAATCCCAAGCTTTTCCACAGCTTTATCAGAGGAAAACTGAAGGTAAAAGAACAGGTTTTAAGGCTAAAGAGAGCGGATGGAAGCATCACTGAGACGGACGAAGAGATCTGCAAAGAATTGAACAAGGAGTTTCAGTCAGTATTTACAGTAGAAAATACCCCACCCCCTCAGATTGCAGTGATAGAAGCTCAAGGGCCGGTATTAGAGAACATCAACCTTACAGCCACAGAGGTATGCAAAGCGCTGATGGATTTAGATGTTCATAAAGCTACAGGTCCTGATGACATATCCCCTCATGTGCTTAAAAAATGCGCAAACACAATATCAATGGCACTAAGTATCATATTTAAGGAGTCATTGGAGTCGGGGGAGATTCCAAGATGCTGGAAACAAGCAAATGTGATACCTATCTTCAAAAAGGGAAGGAGGGATACGGCTCTGAACTATAGACCAGTTTCCTTGACCAGCATAGTTTGCAAACTTATGGAGAAACTACTAAGGAAACATATCTCTCTTCACTTGGAATCCTTCAACTTTTTGTCAGTGAGGCAACATGGCTTCAGAGAAGGAAGATCAACAGTAACAAACTTATTAGAATTTTATGATGAGGTAAGCCAAATCTTACAGGAAAGAGAGGGCTGGGCAGATTGCATATTCCTAGACTTCCAGAAAGCGTTTGACACTGTTCCACATGGGAGACTTATTAGGAAACTGCAATCAATGGCTAGAATAGGTGGAAATGTCTTGGAATGGATAAAAACTTACTTAGAAGGAAGGGAACAGAGGGTTAGAGTAAGACACTCAGTGTCTGAATGGAGAAGAGTTAGTAGTGGAGTTCCACAGGGTTCAGTTTTAGGGCCACTTTTGTTCCTTGTATATGTAAATGACCTACCAGAGTCTGTAAATTCATTCATGAATATGTTTGCAGATGATGCAAAGATTGTGAAGAAAGTAAAAAACGAGAACAATGGTAGAGAACTTCAGGAGGATCTAAATAATCTGCATGAGTGGTCAGAAAAGTGGCTAATGAAATTCAATACCTCAAAATGTAAGGTAATGAGAATGGGTACAAGTGCAAGAAGGCCCAAGCTTGACTACTCGGTGGCTGGAGTACAACTTCAAGAGACAGAAAATGAGAGAGATCTAGGAGTAAACATACTGGCAGATTTGTCTCCAGAAATACATATAAATGGCGTAGTAAGGGCAGCATATGCATTCTTATCAAATGTAAGGGTAGCCTTCAGGCACATGGACAAGGAAATGTTCAGAAATATTTATGTAACCTATGTGAGGCCAAAACTCGAATATGCAGCCCCCTTTTGGAATCCGCACTTGAAAAAGCACATAGCTAAGCTTGAAAAAGTTCAAAGACATGCCACGAAACTGGTGCCAGAAATACGCAATCTCGGTTATGATGAGAGGCTGAGGGAATTAGACTTGCCATCACTCGAAGCTAGAAGAGTAAGGGGGGATATGGTGACAGTCTTTAAATTCCTTCATGGTTATGATAGAGTGGATAGGGATCGATATTTCGATATGGCTGGCTCTAGAACTAGAGGTCATAGTTTGAAGCTTCGGAAGAAAACTTGTTTGCAGGATGTAAGGAAATACTTTTTCAGTGTAAGAGTAGTTGATAATTGGAATTCGCTAAGCGAGGAGGTAGTTAATGCTACCTCAATCCATAGTTTTAAGGACAGGTATGATAAGTATCACTAAGTCTAAAAATGGAACCGATCAGGAGACGGGAAGATACGAGCTTTGGGCTCTTTCCCGTAAACACAATTAGGTAATCACAATTAGGTAATCACACACACACACACACACACACACACACACACACACACACACACACACACTATATATATATATATATATATATATATATATATATATATATATATATATATATATATATATATATATATATATATATATATATATATATATATATATATATATATATATATATATATAAACTGCCTTTCCTAATAAATTAAAGAGCGATGTCAAGAATTTCTTTTAAAGATACAATGCTATAATACAGAAATTTTAAAAAATTCGTTTGCTCCTGGACACATATAGGAATGTATGTTCCAAAATATGATTGTTGAAGTTTTAATACTTGAGCCTCCTAGGTTCTGACCAACAAAGCTAGGCGAAAGCGTGATGAAATAGATGCTTGGAGTAGGCATTCACCCTACTTCTCCTAAGATAAGTGGCCTAGTAAGATTAATAAAGGCACCATTTGAAAAATATGTCTCTTTTTCAAATTAAAAAGCAAATAAACGTTAATCCTCTGGAAATAACATGCTACACCCTTCTGGAACCCACTAGAACTGTTCAAAATGACGCAAGTGATGAGAAACAGCCCAGAAAGCATCACTTTCCCATATTACAGACGAGCCGTAAATGAGATGATGCGAACACAACTTTTCAAGATTATACAGTGTGTTAAAAGAGAAGAAAATAAAACTACCATGACAAATTTACTTCTACAGACGAGTACATCGATAAATTAATCACTGAATAAAACAAAACAAAAAAAATGCCCGATAATAGTTTTTTTTTAACAAGAGGCTAGTTTGTAATGCCGTTTTTTTTTTGTATGGTGTCTGATTATTTGAACACCCAATTTTAAAGTGGAAAATGCTTGTATATCAATGAAATTAACACATTTGTAAAACTGAACCGCAGTAGCGCACTGATTACAGCTCAACTCGGATTGTTAGTGGAAAACCCGTGTTTGAGCCGACCCTGCTGAGGGCGTTAGGGAGGGTATTCAGATTTAAATACCCAACTTCAACTGTGTTTACCCATATTCGAATGCTGATTAGTAATGACATTAAAAATGGCGTATGAAAACAGCGTTCCTTTATTTTAATAATAGCTGAGGGAGGACTTTTCATAAACAAGAGGGTCATGAAATTTATTATAAATTCATAATCATTTCTCACATGCACACGGGAATCTCGTACAGCTGGCAATGCTCTGATGCCACAGGTCAAGTGCGCTACCATTAATTGCACATACTCAACAGGGAAATAATCCCCATTAACCTAACTCCTTCGTCAATTCCAACATGGTCTTCTATGAGCAGTGGTAGTGATACTCAACATGGAGAATACTCACTTAAATTCATTAGAATTTCCCAAGGCTAACATAAAGTGTCTTATGTGTTCCGAACATAGTTCGTATCAAAATGATCAAAGGCAGTGTCTTCCACCTTAAGAAGATATGTAATCTTGGTATTATATATTACTTAAAGGGGATTTAGGGGCAAAGCCCCAATATTGGAAAGGGTCGTGGACTTATGAAAAGCTTCGTAATTTGTTATCAGATTAGTTTTAATAATTCAGGGTAGTTAGGGAAGCCCCATTTATGACTAATTACCACCGGTTTGTTGTTATAATATCAAGCTAGGTTATAAATGCTTTCCAGTGGATTTTGAAGTTTTTAAAGTATCGCATTTAATTTTCCACGAAAATTGCTCGTTTTTTTATGCTAATATTTACCACATACAACGCTTTCCCATAAATTTGACTTAATGAAGGAGAAAGGGAGGACAAAGGAGAGAGGATATTTAAAAAAAAAAAATTACAATTTCCGACGAAAATGAGCGTAAAAATTTCAAAATTGTTCAAAATTTACTTTCACACCCCATACAAGTAATATGTTAATTATCGAGAAAATACCCGAGACAAATCCTAAAACAACTACCAACATGATAGTTTCACTTAGCAAGTCGTTTCTTAACCGGAAGTGAACTAACCTAACTAGCCTAACCAACCTAACCTAATATACTAGATTTCATAACTGGGGGTGTTCAATTAAACACTTACCAGAAAAAGCAAAATCCAGGCGAAAAACAATGTTGATTTTAAACTTGTAGAGGATGAAAAAATAAACATATGCCTATTAGCCTATTTCCAATCGACTCATTGGTTTCGATAAACTGTTGTATACTTTGGGCCGATTTCTTATACAGAGTAAACCTAGGATACCATATTGTTAGTTAGCTAGACACACGCAAATGGATTTCATAAACGCATCTGACTCGGTTCTGTGTATGGCTAGGATCCCGTACACAGAACCGCGTCAGATGCGTTTATTAAATCCATTTGTGTGTCTAGCTAACCAACTATATGGTATCCTAGGTTTACGCTGTTTAAGAAATCGGGCCTTTGAGCCTAGCCATACACAGAACTGCGTCAGATGCGTTTATGAAATCCATTTTTGTGTCTAGCTAACTAACAATATGCTATCCTAGGTTTACACTATAAAAAAATTGGGCCTTTGGCGGAATATCCAATTTAAACCTAATCCAGGCTAGTTCAACGCAACCAAATTCGGTGTAATTGTTCAATAACACCAAACTCACCGGTGTTCAGATTAATAACCGATTACCTATTGTACATCTCTTACTTAGAGAATACATACCAAATACTTACTTGGCCAGGGAGACGAAAAATCTAATACCATCTTCATTCTGATACAGTGCTCTGTAGTACCTCCACACATCTAATATACTACCATTATATGGAAAATACCACATTTGCGATTACGAAAAAATACACAAACAATCAAACAAACTTTTGGCCGCACGAAAACAGAACCGCTTCCATTTAGTCACGAGAAAACTGGGCGACGAATATGGCAATTTGAAGTTGTGGCAGAATTGCCTTCATTTTTTTCTCACAAATGTCCTATCTTATTGTGAGTATTTTCTGGCTCAAAATACTGTCAGTATCAGCAATACTTGTGTCTGTTCATAAAATAGGACAGAGTTACTATAAAAGTATATGTATATATTTATGGGAAAAATTATGCCAAATCTAGCAAGCCTGATTTGAGGTCGGCCTTTGTAACGGCCATATTCGAAAATTTCCAAATTTCTGTAAAAGTATTTGTATATTTATTTGATGCTCCGGAATAGTTAAGAAATATCATTAATAAATATGCTATTATAAGTCGATAGCTCATTAAGAGTAAATCCAAGAGCTTATTTCAATGTTAAGTGTCTGTGTTTTTCAAGTAAACACTAAAGATGTTATAAATAAAAGATGCAAATTTTATTTTACATCATCAGAGAGAGGGCAGTCTTATTGATTTATATAAAAATTGAGACGGATTCTCTTGTTTCTCAAGAGTTCAAAATATTTATGTATTCATGTAATACCAAAGAAACTACGCCCTCTTTTTTTATTATTATTATTTTTTTTTTTACGACAAAGCGTATGCGATTCTGCCTGACGAAGTACCTCACAGATTAATGTTGACGACCTCCTCCAAAGTTTGATTCCCCCGACTCTTGTGGGTTAACTTTATAAATTCATAAAATAATATTATTCTTTTTTTTTTCCTCTTCTTCTTTCTTGTCTAAGAGCATCAGTGTCTTCACTTTGAGGAAATTTCTTCATAGCTATTTTTGGCTAAAAAATGAAATGAGCAGGACGTTGCTATGGCAACACGATGAGATGCGCTGTAATACATCTTGGTATACAATATCCTGTACGCCCATGACCTTTTAATGTTATCGAGTTAAATGGACGCCACTCGTGTGATATATATATAAATATATATATATATATATATATATATATATATATATATATATATATATATATATATATATATATATATATATATATATATATATATATATATATATATATATATGTATATATATATATATATATATATATATATATATATATATATATATATATATATATATATATATATATATATATATATATATATATTATCAAATAAGCACATTACATATGTGAAAACATGAATGAGATTGGGATTTGAATTAAATGCTAAAATGAAGCCACGAGTGAGGTTGGGGAATCTGTAATATGAACATAGTGTCATTCAGTTAGAATGCGTTCATTCCTAAGTATAGCAGATATAAGCTATAAGGTTGGATTCCTTTTAACCTTCTGTGGTGTAGTGGTAGCGCCTTGACTTAGTAATCATAAGTCCTAGGTTCGAGTCCCGGTCGGGGTAAAAAAAAATGATTCATATATATATATATATATATATATATATATATATATATATATATATATATATATAGATAGATAGATAGATAGATAGATTTAGAAAGATAGATATAGACAGATAAATAAAAATAATAATAACAATAATAATAATAATAATAATAATAATAATAATAATAAGAAGAAGAAGAAGAAGAATTGTAATAATGATAATAATGATAAATATGATGATAATACTATTAGCCACTAATAAAAAAAAAAGCACATATGATAGCTAAGTGTCCCACTTTCGAAGACACAAACAGATTGATCCATATAAATGAAATATTAAAAGAGCATGAAGTGGATCCAAGTTCAGCTGATGACGTCACATAAAAATGGTTTGACAGCGGGACAAATTACTCATTATAAATCCCTTTGTGGTTTTATAAGAAAAAGCGATGAATATAAATTTCAATACTCTAATACTTAGTCACACACCTACACACACACAAAACACACACACACACACACACACACACACACACACACACACACACACACACACACACACACACACACACACATATATATATATATATATATATATATATATATATATATATATATATATATATATATATATACACACATACATACTTACATACATACATACATGAATAGATAGATAAATTTAAAAAGGAAAAGAATTTATCGCTGGTCCTCTATCCGTTGTTCTATATAAGGTAGTTCTGCCGTGTCCAAAATACAATAACGCGAGTTAACAAAATAGATATTTCAGTCAGTGTAAAAACTGAAATGGACCGACATGTCGTAATGGTTCCGAATTAAACCAGTAAATGCATAAATAGTTTTAGGCGAATCAGTTGGAAAAAAAAGGATGTTGACAAACTATTAATTCAGAAATAAAATAATTGGCTCAGTTCGTACATGGACAACTATATGGTACTCAGTTTGGTATTTTGATAATCACCTGTTTCTCTCGATCTAATTATCCTTTTATTTCAAATAATTCATGCCCTTTCCATTCTCCCCCCCCCCTCAGATTCACCAATAAAAAAAAATCATCCAAAGTAGGCTATATTTAGAGTTCTACATATAGCTTGCGGGCTTATAGATTAAATTGATAATCACTAAAATGCTATGATTTTAAAATTAGACTTAAAGACCACAATACTAAACTGCTTTGAGTTTTATCAGCTATTCTGATTTTGATCACTCAAATCTCTCTCTCTCTCTCTCTCTCTCTCTCTCTCTCTCTCTCTCTCTCTCTCTCTCTCTCTCTCTCTCTCTCTCTCTCTATCTATCTATCTATCTATCTATCTATCTATCTATCTAGCTATTTATCTATCTGTCTATATACTGTCTATTTATCTATCTATCTATCTATTTATCTATCTATCTATTTATCTATCTATCTATTTATCCATCTATCTATATAAAGAGCAGTATTGCTTGTATTGATTATCTAGAACTGTTTTAAACCTGTCTATTGGCAAGCTTTGGAGTTATTATGTTTCATTAAAAAAATAATATTCACCTCTTCTCCCAGTCCCCACGAGAAATTCTCCGTTAGCTTCTTGTACAACTACCTGCTTTATGTATATTACTCTAAGCTTTTCCAATATTTAAACTGAAATAGCACAGCAGTGAATTACTCAGAATTTTATTTACTCTTTTACTTGT
>JAXCGZ010013348.1:7500-27500 GCA_037179515.1 Halocaridina rubra | reverse complement strand
TTGGAATCCTTCAACTTTTTGTCAGTGAGGCAACATGGCTTCAGAAAAGGCATATCAACAGTAACAAACTTATTAGAATTTTATGATGAGGTAAGCCAAATCTTACAGGAAAGAGAGGGCTGGGCAGATTGCATATTCCTAGACTTCCAGAAAGCGTTTGACACTGTTCCACATGGGAGACTTATTAGGAAGCTGCAATCAATGGCTAAAATAGGTGGAAATGTTTTGGAATGGATAAAAACTTACTTAGAAGGAAGGTAACAGAGGGTTAGAGTAAGACATTCAGTGTCTGAATGGAGAAGAGTTAGTAGTGGAGTTCCACAGAATTCAGTTTTAGGGCCACTTTTGTTCCTTGTATATGTAAATGACCTACCAGAGTCTGTAAATTCATTCATGAATATGTTTGCAGATGATGCAAAGATTGTGAAGAAAGTAAAAAACGAGAACAATGGTAGAGAACTTCAGGAGGATCTAAATAATCTGCATGAGTGGTCAGAAAAGTGGCTAATGAAATTCAATACTTCAAAATGTAAGGTAATGAGAATGGGTACAAGTGCAAGAAGGCCCAAGCTTGACTACTCGGTGGCTGGAGTACAACTTCAAGAGACAGAAAATGAGAGAGATCTAGGAGTAAACATACTGGCAGATTTGTCTCCAGAAATACATATAAATGGCATAGTAAGGGCAGCATATGCATTCTTATCAAATGTAAGGGTAGCCTTCAGGCACATGGACAAGGAAATGTTCAGAAATATTTATGTAACCTATGTGAGGCCAAAACTCGAGTATGCAGCCCCCTTTTGGAATCCGCACTTGAAAAAGCACATAGCTAAGCTTGAAAAAGTTCAAAGACATGCCACGAAACTGGTGCCAGAAATACGCAATCTCAGTTATGATGAGAGGCTGAGGGAATTATTCTTATCATCACTGGAAGCTAGAAGAGTAAGGGGGGATATGGTGACAGTCTTTAAATTCCTTCATGGTTATGATAGAGTGGATAGGGATCGATATTTTGATATGGCTGGCTCTAGAACTAGAGGTCATTGTTTGAAGCTTCGTAAGAAAACTTCTTTGCAGGATGTAAGGAAATACTTTTTCAGTGTAAGAGTAGTTGATAATTGGAATTGGCTAAGCGAGGAGGTAGTTAATGCTATCTCAATCCATAGTTTTAAGGACAGGTATGAAAAGTATGACTAAGTCTAAAATGGAACCGATGAGGAGACGGGAAGATACGAGCTTTGGGCTCTTTCCCGTAAACACAATTAGGTAATCAATTAGGTAATCACAAGTATGTATATGTCAATTCATGTATATTTGCATATATATATATATATATATATATATATATATATATATATATATATATATATATATATATATATATATATATATGCATGTGTGTAGATGCGTGTATGTGTGTGAATATATACATATATACATGTGTGTATATATGTATATATTCACACATGCACACGAATACGAAAAACAGTTTTCATTTGAATGAATTCCACTCTAAATTCATATCCTGCATAGCCCAAGTGTGCTTGGTATGCAGATGCTCTTCAGGGTACGGTTACACTGTGACATATTGGGTCCGCGATCTTGAAAAATGTCGCTCAATTTCTTTCTCTGATTAACAATGGCGACATGCTTATTATCACAGTTCTTCTCATACCTAAATATTTTCACGTGATTGTAATTTACATTTTATACTTTTTATTAACGAATTATATTTCTTTAAGTAAGTGAGGCATTGTCCATTGTTTCTTTATTCGTAATATAAAATATGAATCCTTAGTTCCCCAGCTTCAACCTGTCTGATTTCACCCCCATTCGAATGAGGATTAATAGTGACATAGAACGGCTTACAATAGCCAATGATATGATTCATCGGCATAAAATCATTCGCACATTGTAAATTAATTTTGAGCGAAGGCACTTTTACCTGTGTAGAGACTATAGCCTAGTAATTTTTTTGCCTGTAAACTTTATAATAAAAAAAAAGATAATTTGTTACCATATTTGTAACTAAACACGATTACCGAATATAGACAATTTTTTATTTTGGACACTGTTAGAGTAGCTTTTTTATTTTAATATGATGGTCATGTAATGAACTCAAGTACCAGAAATGACCTTACACATATATAAAATATGCACTAACGCACTATCTAATTATCCGTAAAGTGAAGTAAATAACAATTTCAAGGCTAAATGTAAACAAAACTTCCGGCATGCTTCATGAAACTCAGGTCATTAAAAGAAAGTTGGAGACATATGGATCAGGAATATCCAGCGCTCCTGAGACTGCATTATACATGCAGATGTGCAGGCCTTCATGCCTCAACAAGGTGATAGGTCGTAGCATGACGATGACACAACTGAAACGGGATCAGCGTTTATTCTCAACTGCTTCACAAGGTCTGTTTAGGCAGAGGGTCTGAACAGCCCCTTGAAATCCAAAGAAAAACGAAAGTATTTGATGACTAACTACAAACACTAAAAGAGTTTTGCCAAGCTGTGAGCCAGGAGTTAACGATACTTGTTGTCAGTTGCATACATTCAAATCTGGTATCACTGTAACTTCATTAAGGGTCAAAGGCAAAAGATTGAACTGGTCATCTTTTATGGGCATGAGTCTCACTGTGACCCACTGAAGATATACTCACTGCAAGGTAGCGTATAAGGAGTCTTTACCAAAATGTCTCCTTCTGGACATGTTAATAATTTGCTGGAGGCTTGACTGAACACCATAGTCGAGAAATAAACTTTTTATTTTATGGAAATGCCTTTGTTTTAATGATATAAAATCGTTTATCGAAGCTAAAATGATGGCCCTGGTTAGTCATCTTTTTTTTTTTTGCCTATTTTTTAGTTAATCACATTGATAAAGCTGCATCTGCTTCATGACAGGCCGACACACGAGGGCTCAGTGGAAGGTTTTCACAATATCAGTCAGATATGTAGACCCACAGAAGTTGTGATGATACTTTAAAGATGTCAGTTAAATTCCCCATTCAGGTTATTTATCACTGAATACTGCAGATGTTATATCTAATACGATATATTGGTGGTGTACATAGTGAATGCAACGACAAGTGGGCTGATTGATGTGTAGAGACAACTGTATACCAGTAAATTTCTGTATTAGACGGCACTCTTGTGGAACACTGCCAAAATGTAAGCTCTTGAGGATGTTAACCAATGATCGGATTTTTTTTCTATCTAAATATCGGTCCTAGCCACTGAACAGATCACCAACTTGTAGTGGATATCGGCTACAAATCCGAGAAGCATGATAAAAAAGTAGCTGTAGGAGAGCTGTAGCTGTTGATATGGTAGCTACAGAATGAATATATCAGCCTTGCTGATGTGAATGTGTGTTCACAGGGAGCGTGTATTTGTAATAAGACCAGTTAACTGTGGCATCACAAAATAGTAAGATTCTGACGTTCAGTATTTCCGTTGTGTTTATGACACCTAAATGCATAGTTTTATGTCAAGTGGTATCTTGTCTTGACAGGAATCTTCTGATTTTTAGCTCTTCAGGGAAAAATCTCGTCAATATAGACTGGCAACCACATCAACATTAATCACAAGGCAAAAGCTTCCCAAACTTTTGGATAAATCTTAATGTTTGTTCTTGGGGATGTTATCATGCCAAGTACTTGGACGGCACATTACTTCACAGCTATCATAGTAATTCATAAGTGGTGTTTCTAAAATATGCGTCTACGTCAAGCTTCGTCGAAATATAATCAACAGTCGTCAACTAAAACCCAATTATATAATATGAAGTAAGCATTAAGAGTTTATCCTGCAACAGGGCAATATTATGGAAAGTATACTACACCGCAGCAAAACTCAGAAACTCTCTAGAGAAAAGTTCTGCTAACACGAATTACCTCGAGATAATTCTATTAAAATTAGTACCGCACTGTTGCTATAATTTTTTTTCCTCCTAATGAAATATGAAATATACGGTTTTATAGCTTTCATTTATTTATACATACATACGTACGTACGTAGGTACGTACGTACGTGCGTGCGTGCATGCATACATGCATATATACATACATACATACATCTTACATACATACATACATACATGGATGTGTATGCATAGCTGTATGGACATATTCATGATAAAGAATTATACGAGAAAACTTTTCTCAACAGGATGACGACTCGGTGAAAAATCCATCCATAGCTCCAGAGGGCATCTCCTACAAGGATTTCCTGCCAGTCGTTGACCCAGACCGTTCAACGTGTTGCAAAAAGAGATATGGCACCTTCAGGTATCTTATGTTTGCTAATTTCTGACATAAGTCCTGTTTTTGTAATGCATGTCAAGATGAACTTGTTTACACTTATTTTTGTTAGTACTTTTTATTAACCAGAACAGCACTGTTACCAGATCTCACATCTTAAAAAAGAATTCCACTGAGAGCTTACTGTCATGCGAGAGATCAAAATGGAGCTTATTTCACTTAATTATTCATTGCCTCCCAACAGTCAGAACAGCACTGCAACAAGATCTCACAAGATGGGGAAGTTATCCCACTGAAAGTTCACTTTCTTGCGAGACAGATAAGTGAGACAAAATCTTTAGTCATATATGAAAAGTAACTCTCGATACTATAAATACTGAAAAGAAAAAATAGATAACCTGTAAATTGAATGGACATCTGCAGCTTACAAACCTTGCTAATGAAAGTCATTTGAGCCGAGATAGAGTCCAGTCAGCACCAATTGTCATGCTAATATTGTTGAGTAAATAATAATCTGATGATCTGCTCTTTGGAGTTTCCAAAACTTAGCAAGAAATGTGTAAGTTAAATGTGTTGTTAAAATACCGTAGATACTAACTGAGCACGTACTATTCTCTAAGAATCAAATTAAAATATGACCTTGTTGAACACTAGTAGACTAGTGATAAATATGTCACTTATGACATTGTGACACAGTGGTAGCGTTTCTGGCGGGTTCGGTCCTTGCCCAGAGTTGGATTAGTTTTCACAGACTCATTAAGCTGGGCAATTAATTAAGGGGATGATGATTTCATATAGATCTACCTGACCATGCAGCTGTTGCCTGAGGATTGCTGGGTCCAGGTAATTAGAGAGAGGACTTGGGCCCTGGCTATATGGTAGGTATAGAGTCAGGTTCTGTGCTTTCACAGTCCCTTGCCTCTGCCTTTCATTAATGATCTGTAACCTTTGACCTTCCACGTATTTATATTATCGTCTGTCATTATACAGTGAAACGGTTGAGAAGGCTAACGATTGGTTAGCTCAACACGAAGGATGTGAAGTTGTGGCAGCCGAGAGCCTTCCCTTCGAAATTTCCGGTTCTAATAACAATCAATTGGCTGACGGCTGGCCCAACACCTCGCATCTCAGGTAAGGGTGAGATTTGTTTTCTTTTTTTATCATTAATGGGAATCCTCACATCTGTATTTTCTTCCTGCATAGTCAAGGTATTTTGCCTTGACTTAGCCATCCCCATTATGTTTTTGTTGTGCAATTATAGATTTTAGATGTGGAAATATAAATGTTAATACTTGCAAACACTGGAAGCAATGGTAGCTCAGTGATAAAGCACTCAAGTTGAGAAGTGACAAACCTAACATTCACGAGTTCGATCTCACCGCGGAACGTTAGGAAGGGTATCCGGTCGTAACAACCTACTCCAACTTGTTTGTTTCCTTCTTCTTTCGAATGCGGACTAATTGTAATACATAAAGCGCTAAAAATATATAATTACTTTCAAGTTATGATTAAACCTAACACTGGAATAACTTCGAATTTTAATAAGATAACACACACACACACACACACACGCATATATATATATATATATATATATATATATATATATATATATATATATATATATATATACGTGTGTATGTTTCCCTAAACACTCATATAAGGGCAGAGCATCATAAAGAACTACATAAACTTCTCAGAACACAAACCACCTTGCTTAAAATATCTCCTTTGAAGGATATGCATAGAGAGATCTCCCAAAAGAGGTTCAGAAATATATCTCCAGCGATAAGATTGGCAAGAGCTATTTCCGTAACCATCATCGTCAGACTTTTAACCATACAATTTTTTCTCTTCACTGTAGATGTAAGAAACATAATGCTAAATCATATGTCAAGTTGAAGTATGTATATATATATATATATATATATATATATATATATATATATATATATATATATATATATATATATATATATGCACTTTTTTATCCAACCTTCCTTTCACCAATATACACTATATCTCCTTCCTTATCTCACGGCAGATTATCCTTGCCCGCTGACCCTGTGGGTGACCCAAGCAGGGTGATGGGGTTTGGGAAATGTTTGTAATCCTTTATCCCCAAGGAGCTTAAAATGAGTAATCGAGGTATGTCTTGGATCGTTGTGAATGCGTGTTCTTTTGCTCTGCTACCCCCCCTTGCAAGGGGGAATGGGGCCATTGTACATATCCACCTGGTGGAGGGGAGAAGAATACATCCTCTGTGCTCCCCTGCGTGTCGTAAAAGTTGACTAAATGGAGCGGTGCGAGGCGACTTGGAATCCTCTCCTCTGTATTTTCTTCCTGCATAACTAAGGTAGTTTGCCTTGACGCAGCCATCCCCCATACAAGGGGGAATAGGGCTTTTGTATGTATGTAAGTGCATGCGTGCGTGCGTACGCACGTACATACATACAGACAGACAGACATGCGTACAAACATGCATTCATACATACATACATACATGCATACATACACATATCAGTTTGCGTGTGTGTTTGTATGTATGAGAGCACACGTATGAGAGAGAGAGAGAGAGAGAGAGAGAGAGAGAGAGAGAGAGAGAGAGAGAGAGAGAGAGAGTGTGTGTTATGTGACATTTTGTTATTCTTGGAAATGTGGAGCGTCCTTTAAATCGGTTGAGAACTGGATGTATCTGGAAATGTGATGGAAGGGGCTGTTTCAAAGAAATCCTTCATGCTTATTTCATTAGGCTTTCGAGGTATTACTTGATAATATTAACGTCAATCACAGCTTCTAATTAGCTCTCTCTCTCTCTCTCTCTCTCTCTCTCTCTCTCTCGCTTAATTTTATTACATTATGAAATCTAGAAGTGCTATATACATTTTACACTCCAGAAAAATCACAAGAATGTCTGCTCACGAGGAGAGTTTTCAGTGATCCAGTTATATATAATACAATAACTAAAAAAAAAAAACACACACACACATGTATCTGAATCATGAACATTATTTCATTATTTGGGTATGTTTAATACAACAATGCACAAAACAAAACACACTTACCTGCTTCGTAAACTCTATTATTATTATTATATATTTTTTTTTAAATTTATTTATTTATTATTTTGTTTAGAGGCCTTCGTGTATGGGTTCATGCCGGGACTATCGAGGAGAACATAGGCAAAAAGGAGAGGACTCTGCTGAGCTATAGAGACTTCATTCCCCGCTTCAATCACAAGAGCATCCTGAAGAAAAAATACGAAGATGTCAATGTCCTTCTGAACAGAATCAATTCTTACTTGGCTGATCGAACGACTGCCGCCAGGGTCCTCTCTCTACAAACGCTGGTAAGTGCCCTTCCATCCCGTAGTTTATTTTTGAAACACACATACACACACAAATACGCACACATAGAAAAGATAGGTAAATATTTATGTGTACATATACATATACATACATACATTCATACATAACATATTTCAATTAGGCGAAACCATAATTATGTGCAAAAGCTTTTTTTAGCCAGATCACTTCAACCTAAAATATTCATTTTGAGTCTGCTTAAATGGAATATGTATATCAATTTCTCAGTCAAATACACAAAAATAGCATCGTTGCGATTTCAACTCCCCTCATATATGTTTTATTATATCTTTCTTTATTTCTGAGGGAGGGGGTAAGAACACTTCCTTCGTGCTCCCTGCGTGTTGTAAAAGACTAAATGGGGCGGAACGAGGGGACTAGGAATCCCCTCCTCTGTATTTACTTCCCACAAATAGTCAAAGTATTTCCTGTGACTCTGTCACCCCCCATATAAGGGGGAACATGGCTTTGGTATATGGATGGACATAACTACAAATACATACATATACCTTGGCTACAAATATGGTAATGAAATGTTAAAACTGTCATTTGGACTGTTAAACAAATTTAGTAATTACTTATATGGCTCAAGGTATAGAATGTGGTTTTATTACATTATAATACACCATATTCTACAAATGACATTTGTCACAAATTTGTGGTAAACATCAAGTAATGTTAAGAGGAAAAACATGTGGTTTAATATTCTCTTTTTGTGCCTTTTATTCAGAGTTCATTGGTTAATTATTGCTATCAAGGGTAGAAAAGACACATTTGTATTTATAAACTTACTTTCTGTAAACTTCTTCGAGTACATAATATTAATTTGCATTTGAGAAAATATAAACTCTTGGCCTTTGAGAATAAAAACCGACAGTTGTCAGAGTATATTCCTCTGTTATCAATTTCATCCAACAGTGAATTCTTCATTCCATTGTTAACAAGGTGTCAAAATTTGTACATTCTAAATTCGAATAATGATTTCAGGATACCCCAATGGACGGGTTACTTGATGAAGGAGCAGATACAGAGAGATCACGCCTAACCTTTCCTATGCATGGTTACACCAGGTAAGTTTGTCCCAATTCTGAATCTCCTCGTCTGGGTTAGTCCAGACTTTAGGGTTCCATGACACACACAGATCAAGCCTAACCATCCCTCTGCATGTATGGATACACCCGGTATTTGTCCCATTTCCAGATCTCCTTTGGGTTAGTCCAGATTTTAGGGTTCCATGACACAAACAGATCAAGCCTAACCCTCCCTCTGCATGTATGGATACACCTGGCATTTGTCCCGATTCTAAATCTCCTCCTTTGGGTTAGTCCAGACTTGGTTTCATGACGTAGCACTATGATTTGACTGTCGATGATACCTGCAAAATTCTGTTTTCATATGTCCCTCCTTTTATGGAGGAAGGAAGCTGGGGTTGTAAAACTGAAGAAGAAGAAGAAGAAGAAGAAGAAGAAGAAGAAGAAGAAGAAGAAGAAGAAGAAGAAGAAGAAGAAGAAGAAGAAGAAGAAGAGGGTTCCAAGCATAATGCGAAAAGTATTGAAGATGAGAGAGAGAGAGAGAGAGAGAGAGAGAGAGAGAGAGAGAGAGAGAGAGAGAGAGAGAGAGAGAGAGAGAGAGAGACAGTATCTCCTTACATTTCGGTGTCGAATAATGAATCTTGTAACCGCACAAGGATATTACGTACAACTCAAAAGTGAATGCGCCGGTCTATCTATAGATTCATCATTCATAAATGACGTTATATGCATGCATTGCCTGCCAAGCTGGCTGGCGATCGATATGATCATTGTGACTGATACTGGAAATGCTGGACTATGCTAGAAAATAATTTCATAAAATGGAAATAAATAGATAAATTAAATTCTTATACATCAGTCTACTCGACACATATAACAGTCTTTTTATTGCTATCGTTACTGAGTTCAAGAGTGACAGGATATCCCGATGCATGTCCATTATCTATTCTGATATCATTGTACATCTTTTCCCACAAATAGACGTCTATATCTATGAGTGTACTCAGAGTTCCTACTGAGTTGACAGGAGCTGAGAAGTGATAAACGCTATTATAGCCTCATCCAAAGCCTTGAAAACAGCTAGAGGAAACCCTGCTTTTTGATCACGATAAAAGGCGGGCTCCAACCATGTCCTTTGGTACGGTAGACCAGTCTGTGATCCATCAAACCACGGAGTTATAGCATATATTGTGCTTAAAGAAGAGATCCTCATGGTCGTCCTTTGTCTGGAGAGTGTAAACACATTCACATGTCGATAAAGAGTCAGAATTCTCGATGAGTTCTTCGAAGAGGTCACCATATTGATTATATTTGCAACGCTGCATGATTCTCCTCTCATACAAACCACGTGATGAATCATGAAGCATTCTGTCGATCACAAGCATTGCATACATACATACATACATACAGTAATTATGTGTCCTAGGTTCGAGTCCCAGTCGGGGTAAAAATTATTCATATATATATATATATATATATATATATATATATATATATATATATATATATATATATATATATATATATATATATATACACACACACACACACACAAACAAACACACTCGTATGGCACTTTCATTTGGGTGTGGATCCAGACTCCAAAAAATATCCAACTATGCATCTGCTAAAAATAAGTAAATATTTAACCAATGAATGCGGTTTCCACTTCCATCCTCTCATTAGCAGCACGCGGCCTTCACGATATCTGTCGTACCCAAGGCAATGATCAGGGCTCTAATAGAAACTCAAATTACTTTCGCGGCTTACTTGTGCATTTGTTTTCCTTGTCAAAAGCTCTAAAAGTTGAGGAAACCTGAAGCTTGGTTTTTAAAGTATTATTTTATTTTGGCTTGGTTTTTGTTTTGCTTTTTAAATTATTTAAAGACGAGCAGACGCAGGCAGTGGCCAATCTGATCTATCTGATGAAATGTGGCACTATGTGAGAGAGTGCCTCTGTAACGATATTGGAAAAAGTTCAGATACTTGCTACGAAGCTGGTGACAGAGATGCCTAATCTCAGTAATGATGAAAGGCTGAAGGAATTCGACGTACCACCACTCAAAGTTAGGAAAAGGTTGGATTTGGCAGCCATTTTTTAATTCCTTCATGGTATTGGCTAGAATGTATAGCGAATGATACCTTGATATGGGTGGTTGTAAAACTAGAGGTCATACTAAGAAGCTGCATAAGAAAACTTCTCTGCAGGCTGCAAGGAAGTACCTTTTTAATGTAAGAATATTTGATAATTGGAATTCACTAAACGAGGACAAGGTAAAAACAAATGCATTCGTATTTTTAGAGAAGGAAATGATGCGTTAATAAGTAACAAAACCAATAATGAAACCGACCAGGAGACGGAGAGAATAGAGCTCTTTACCTTGAATCTTGAACATAATTAAGTAAATGCACATACTACACAGATATATATATATATATATATATATATATATATATATATATATATATATATATATATATATATATATATATATATTACCCACTTGTCAATATAAATATGAATATGTTTCCCACGAAGGAAAGAGAGAAAAAAAAGGGTATGCAAATACTTTCGAATTTAGTAATATATATATATATATATATATATATATATATATATATATATATATATATATATATATATATATATATATATATTCATTATCTCTTGAAGGTACTGCCGGTCTCTTCGTCTTTTTTCCGTGACGAAGTACGTGCGAGGTCATTCTACGCCACCTCAGCCCCAACCAAGAATTGGAATCAAGGATTTCACAGTACACGAATTAGCCAGGTGAGTGACAATTAAGTTTAACTCAAGGGAACCGCTGTAGTGCAGTGTTTAGAGCACTAGACTCGGAAATTAACAAACCCATGTTCGTGCTCGTAGCGGGGCCTTAGGAAGTCTATCCAAACTTATTTCCCCAGCTCCAACCTGTCTGTGACCATCCCCATTCGAATGGAAATTAATAGTGACACATGAAATGGCAAGCAATAGTTTTAGTTCTCTCTAGAGCTCAAAGTCTTGAAGATTCTGTTCTACCACAGACTCAAGGAACTATTGATGCAATCGCAGAACATGAGGAGATGACAGGTGCAATCTAACATAATGAAGGACATCTTTACCCTTTACTTCTTAGCTCTACGTGACTCTGGCAAAGAGAAAAGTATTAAGAACCACATGGATATACCAAAATGGAAATAAAATATTTCATTTTTCACTAAGTGTATTAAAGAAGATTTTAATTGGTATACTGTCAGAGCGATAAAATATCTTTAAGAAAACTGCCGTTTCTTCATATGCTTATGAGTTTTATAAGAAAAAAACACTCTAGTTTTTGATTTGTAGTAACGAAACCATACTGATGTGATAATTAGATAAAAACATGAAATGTCTACAATTGCCTTCATCGGTCCTGAACACCAAGAACACACAGAGAAGAAAAGTAGCAGTTTAAGAACGAGAGAGACATATGAAAATGATAAACAATAAGAAAAGGACAGGCTGAATGAATAATCAAAGAAATTTAGACCTAAGAATATGACAGAATTTGGTACTGATATGACGATAGATCAGCTTCTTGAAGGTAGAAGGATCATGAGAGTTAGGGAGGACAGAATGAGGAAGAGAGTTCCAGAGTGTGGAAGAGGAAGGAAAAAGCAGCCAGTATACACCGACTAATCCACGAGCTATAAATCTTCATTGCAAAATAATATTACAGCGGATTTACTTATAATATCTTAATTAATTTCTTTATTAGATGGTTCCACTTCTAGGCCACCTTGTCTAACGTTACTAGGTATCTACTCTTAAGGTTATTGTATTTATCAATATATGCATAAATTTACTGTCACTTATTTATTTATTTCCTTTATGCTTAACACACTCACACACTCGTGTGTGTGTGTTATTCGTATTATTATACTGGAATTAACTTTTTTCCCTTGTAGTTCCAGAGCTTCCGAATTACTGCAAAAGGCCATCAAGTGGTGTAAAGCTGAACACGTCTCCATCATGAATATGGAGGTAAGGAATCGTATAAAAGTTGAAAATTAGCATTACATGCTTCGATGTCGATATATTACACGCAAAATATGAAATATATCATAGCATTTTTACTATTTATAGTTCAGACGCTCTTCTATCCCAGGCATAATAAATAGCTTTGAAAAAATATATTACTCACAAAGACTAATACGACTTCTTACCCTCTCACCGTACGCCCGGTAGATCGGAGTCTGTCAGCCTTCGTCAGCTCTGTTAGTCCGTCCTTATATGGGGTCACTGCTTTTTCATAAACCGCCGCTATGTATGGTTCATGGACGTTCATTCGGTTAATTCGGTTTCGCCTCCTAAGCGATTGTTTTCCACCAATGGCTTGATAGACATGTCATGGGTAGATTTTGGTCCACGGTTCCTTTTTTATATATTCGGAGTACTCAAAGAGCTCTCCTCCTCCGCCAGTATAGGGTGGCCCTGGCAGGGGTTTTCTCTTTTATAAAAATATCATCAAAGGAACTTTTACTACTACTACTACTACTACTACTACTACTTAATAATAATAATAATAATAATAATAATAATAATAATAAATGTCTGTGAATTTTGTCACCGTAAAACACGTGTCTACTTAATTACAGTGAAGGCAAAAAATTTCATCTACAGAATTAAAAAGTAGGATTAGACTCTTCTTAGGTTTATTTTACTCTCCCTTCTCTCTCATACGGGTCAATTTTAACATATTATGGTGAGTGTTAAAATGTAACGCATTTCCATCGGTAAATAACTCTCTCTCTAAGGTAATACAAGTGTTACGAAGTCAGAGCTTTACTGATGTAACATAATTCTCTCGCAGGTGTTACCGCTGAAAACCGGGCAACAAACTCCCGCCTCCTCTTGGTTACTGGAGAGCCCGGGCCACATTCCGAACAAATTCACAACCTTCGTCCGCATAGTCTACGTAATTCCATCCGAAACGGAAGAAGTCGAACTACTTGGAGATGGTAATAACACTACATCCAATGAGGATGGAGAGAATGAGACTGAGGAAACCGCAGATACAGAAGGTATGGATGATGCTCCTGAGAATGGCGAGAGAACAGAGAACAAAAATGATTCTGATAACTCAGGTGTGTTTTTTTGATACGGAAATATCCATCAGCACAGTCAGTGCACACGCAAACTTCTACTGAGCACACATGATACAGTCTCTCAGACAGTATCATGCCAATACTAGATGATACCTTTTTAACACTACCTTCATTATGATGTTATACGCTTTGCAGCCTACCAAGAATTCGACCAACCTCTACCCCAGCAACATTAATATACAAAGAAAGGGCGTCACTCGCAACACACTAGCCCTGCGATATCTACAAATGACTTATTGTTTTTATTAACAAGGTTTGCACCTGTAATATACTATGCGTAAAAATTTAGTACATACATCGAGCATGTTTAGACTGCTAGTCAGCCCTGAAACTTCCCTGGGGTGCGAGTTGATTTTTTAACCTTATCAATTAGATATAGATCCATGCTTTTTCTGCGCTTGTACATGCATGATATAAAACAATTTTAAATAATATAACTATATGAATTGACGGATTTGTAAATAATTTTTATTCAGCATGTCGGATTCAAATATATACTGATTACAAGTAAAGTGATTAAACGTATATTTTCAGTCTTGCAATCTAACCGCGATACTAAACCTTCAGCTTTATTTATTTTTTTATTTATAAAGCTTTTATCCATTAATATGCTTTATTTTCTCAGTAACTAAAGTTTAGGGTCTAGAAACATATCAGTCCATGTCATTTAAATGTGTTCTGTACCTCTAGCTTTCAGGCTTATTATCATTTGCAGCATATTTGGAAATACGATAAAAGTCTCTCGGAAAGTTATCAGAAGTCACGGTGACTCTCACGTCTTGCCGAAAACGATTAGAAAATTACACCAGATCCCTGAGAGAGAGAGAGAGAGAGAGAGAGAGAGAGAGAGAGAGAGAGAGAATGGGTTTTCTGTATATATCTTATAAGAATTCGCGCACTGCTGAAGAGTGCACTTGTATAATAGAGCGGAAAAAATGAGCTAAAGCTTATTTGGAAGTGTTGAGGCAAAGGCAAAAAAGGTCGCTTTCACGCTAAAGTGGCACGTGGCATGCCACGTGGCACGCCAGTTGAAAACGAACATCCGGAAATATATGAAACGTTTCAAACAGAAGTGGCGTGACACATGGGACGTGTCACGCCACTTTTGTGTGAAAGGTTTCATATATTTCCGGACGTTCGTTTTCATCTGGCGTGCCACGTGCGACGGGCCACTTTGATGTGAAAGCGGCCAAATACTGCTAGGCCTATACTTAAAAAATTTAAACATACTTGAATATACCTAACTGAAGACATTATTTTTTTTTATGTAACAATATATATATATATATATATATATATATATATATATATATATATATATATATATATATATATATATATATATATATATATATATATATATATATATATATATATATATATATATATATATATATATATATATATATATATATATACACACACGTGTTGTTTTTCAATAAATCTCTTCCTATCAACAGGTGTAGAAAACGTCCCAGGGGTCATCAACATTGCTCCTGCTGACGAAGAATCAAGCACCGACCCTGTCGATGATGTTCACGGGAAAATCTTTGCGCCCAGACTAGTGTCATCGGGTAAGTTTTCATTGTTCTTCAGTTAGTAATATTCATTGTGACATTCACATATTAAACTATGGAAGTACAAGTAATGTGACTGGATATTACGCGATAAGTACAGGACGTACTGTACGTGTTTTACTTATCAAATCCCGAGCAACTGAAGACACGTGACTGATTCTTCAGGCCCGTCAGTTCGAAATCCGCCACGGTCTGAGATTAGAAAGGGCATTCACTCATGTAACGGCCGTACTGCCATAATCAAATTCCTTCGAAAGAAGGCACTTTTATAGCCCTTAATAGAAAAGGGAGTCCGTGACGTAAAACTGAATCATTATACAACATACTATAATTACTGTATTCATTAAACCTGCTTAAATCAACTAGGCCATTCACGCATGAAACGCCACTACAGCTTTATTTCCTACTTCCATTCCAAGCAGCCGTGACTGAGATTGCTCCAAAAACCACAATGGAGATCAGATTTCTAACCTTCATATTTCTTGTCTCTTATTTGCCGAGATACGACGAAATTAAAAATAACTCTGGAATTATGGAATTTTTTACATCTTATTTAGTTATTTTTAGGTACCTGGTATGTCTATTTTATGTTCGGTGATATGAGCAAAAATATTATAAATATATATAAGTATATAAAAATAAAATTATTAGATATATCATCCCTTCCCCTTCAGTGAATCAATAAAGAGAATGTTCCGGTTCCGGTTTTACGTCACGGACTCCCTTATCAACCAAGGGCTAGGATATTGCCTCCTAACTTCCCTTGAGAGAGAGAGAGAGAGAGAGAGAGAGAGAGAGAGAGAGAGAGAGAGAGAGAGAGAGAGAGAGAGAGGACAAAGTAAAACCCGTAATACGATTTTATTGACCATTTCTTTAATTTTCTTATACTTAGTAATGGATACACTATTCTATTCATATATATATATATATATATATATATATATATATATATATATATATATATATATATATATAATTTCTTTCAGGAAGCTGGTGTGTGGGTGATGTGTTCGAGTCTCTTGATCAGATAGTTGGGCGGCTGAATTCCTGGGCCTTGGCCTCGCAAGGGGAAATCGTCACAGTGCACAGCCAGTACATGTACTATGCAGGTAATGTTTACAGCTGTTGTACTAGTTGATCAAGATAATTGTCTTTACACGAAAGATATTATTAGTAAAGTTTACACCAATTGGTTCATCTGCTGATTCTGCAGTTTATATGGGGTCGCCATTCCACATTAGTCTATTGGAAATGAGTGTTATATTTTGTTCAAAATTATTACTAATAATTGGTATTCCTAACACCAACCTTTTCCAGTTTGACTGCCTTGCTCTCCAGATATCTGGCATTGCTCTAGATCAGTTGCTGCACACTTTTTTATGCCTTGCATTACAATGAATATATTTTACTTAAATTCCTTGCTAAAAATCAAATTAAATCCATATTGATTTTTTATCCTATTATCCTGCTATCAATCTAAATAAATAGAAAACAAACACATAAATAAATTAATAGATAGCTAAATCCTTTACATACACCTGTATAGTTGCAAAAATCGACTGAATCTCTGAACATTTTATATTTTATTCATGTTCATTTATAATTAAGATCATCCTGTATCAAGTTCAGTGTTTTTTGTGGTTAGGGCACTCGACTCGGGAAGTGGCAGACCCGTATTCGAGCTCACCACGGGATGTTAGGAAAGGAATCCAGTTTTTAATCCTTAATACCCACCTGCCTGTGTATACCCCCAATCGAATGGGGATTATTAATGATGCTTAATCGGCCAACATCTATTAGAAACTCTTGCAGAGATGTCATATGTACCTTCAGCTCTTCATTCATTATTTTGTTCTCCTTACTCTTTATGTCTAACTTTTGCTGCATGCAGAGAGTTGGTCATTTCCAAATGAAGAAACTGAACCAAGACTAGGGAGACTTAACACTTTCATATATCTCTTATGGTAACATTTTCATGAATGTTGTGATATATATATATATATATATATATATATATATATATATATATATATATATATATATATATATATATATATATATATATACACTCGCCAACTTACGAACGATTTAGGTTCCAGAAGTCTGTTTGTAAGTAGAATTGTTCATAAGTTGTTTTTAGCTAAAAATATGTGCTGTTCAGTACATACATTTGCAGTTCTGTACAGTACTTAGACTAAAGACATTTAAGTACTACATAAAACATATAATATACAGTATTAATGAATTTTAATACTTAATTAATAATGTAATAGTACAGTACAGTAATACATGCATTTATACATGGGTAGATAATGGGTAGGTTTTTGTTTGTATATGTGAATGTTTGTAACTCGGTTGGTCGTAAGTAGGGGAGCTTCTTAAAAAAAAATAAATAAATAAATATATATATATATATATATATATATATATATATATATATATATATATATATATATATATATATATATATATACTGTACTTCGCGCCTTATTAGACGAATTTTTTTTACCATAAAATGTCTCCCAAAAACCACCCTGTGTCCTGTTTGCTGACCTTCGGTGAGTGGGGGTTATAAGTTAGGGGTGTGGGGTGAGCTGCAGCTCCCTTAGTTTGGTCTTACACATAAGTAAAAATTTTACCTTATTTTTCTACCCAAATTTACATGCATCTAAAATTAAAATTAGTGCCCTATCCTTGTTTGTGATAATTTAGTCACAATGACTGAGGATTTCTGGCTGCAATAAGGTTAGGTTTCAGTGGTATTATGCACACTTAACTTCTCTTCTGATTATTACATTCTAAACAGTTACCATGAACTTGGTACTTCATTATCGGTCTGTGATTAACTTGTCATAATTAGTCAGGTCTTCATGCTGAAATATGCTATTCAGTGGGTAGAATTGGGGGCAGTGGAGAGGGTTGAGTAGTGGGGAAAATGTTTTTTTCCAATTTTTACCTTCGAAATTCGGGTTTCGTCTAATACACCAGAGCGTCTTATAGGCCGTGAATTACGGTATATATATATATATATATATATATATATATATATATATATATATATATATATATATATATATATATATATATATATATATATATAATCTACATTCATCGTTGATCATATCTATTTTTATCTACTTGGTTTACTTCTAAAAGAAGAAGAGGACAGCATTAGTTGTGCAGTTTTATCCACACATCAGTCTCATTTTTTAGGTGACGAAATCGACGGGAATGAAACGCATTGGTTAAGATATATGACGGGGTGTCAGCAGATCGGAGTTCATCACGTGATTGTCTCCGGGGGAAGACCACCAACAGCTATTCCAAGTCCTCCAGAGAGTGAGGAACGCAGCTCAAACTGCGCTCTTATGTAGCCCCACATGCTACGCCATTTTATTCTGTTTAATTATTTATTGATATCATGTATCGTTCCTTCTGGCTGATAAAGATTTTATTTTGATAAACATAGATTGATAGAAATAATGAGTCATTAAATTTACTCCAAATGAAATGACTACCAGATTAGGAAATAGACTGGCTTTTGACAATATGAAGTAATACTGTATATATTTTCGCATACAGAAACACACACACGCATATATATATATATATATATATATATATATATATATATATATATATATATATATATATATATATATATATATATATATATATATATATATATATATTATTATTATTATTATTATTTGCTCCTGACCGGGATTCCAACCTAGAACATTATTGTCAGGTGTGTTCTACGTTCGTATCATGGCCAGGTGCAAAAACATGTTTGATGTCTTCACATATGATAATGTGTTATATATATATATATATATATATATATATATATATATATATATATATATATATATATATATATATATATATACATATATATATATTATATATATATATATATATATATATATATATATATATATATATATATATATATATATATATATATATATATATATATATATATATATACTACGAGTAGAGGTTGAGTATACTAGTTTTTCCAACGTAGTTCCCCAGCTTATATAATTTAGTCAATCTTCTTATTTAGTTTTCCTTCAGAAAAACGTTTCTGAACCAGTTATCCTTAATTCATAAGAGTATAATAAATCAATCATATAAGAGTGTATAATGGGTAACTTTCTCGAATGTTTTGTCTGTTATCAGACAAAATTATTTTCCTTTTCAGTTTTTATCGACAATAAAGTGGCTGTTATAGCTCTTGTAAGTTATGTGCAAAAAAAAAAAATGGGAATTAAACTTTCATAGAGAGGCTTCAAATGATCAAAAAGATATTTAGTCCATATGAAAGGAGGTTGTCATTGGTTGAGCTCATAAACTGATGTGGATTTTAACTATTGCTTAATTTAAAAATGACAAGGGATTTTAGACCTTGTTCATATCCCACCTAAGGACTAATACTGTCCAGTCCAAAAGTACCCGAAGAAGACTTGGATTAGCATTTGGGGTAAGGGGTTTATTCTTATTCTGATCCCTGGCTCTTCAGTATCACTGAACTCTAGATTGTGAGTGGTGGGTTGCTACTAAGTGAAACAGAATGACTTTGGCCTGATTTCTCAAACAGTG
>JAXCGZ010013348.1:0-2500 GCA_037179515.1 Halocaridina rubra | reverse complement strand
AATTTGGATTCTCTTTCTCTTCGACTTAAGGTATCATCCCATTCTCTTTTCTATCATAACTGCTTCCATCGCTGTTCCGATGAGGGGCGAGTTGTATCCCACCCACACTGCCGAGGCTGTGTAACATTCACCAAGCGGCCTCATCTCACAGGTAATGTGTGAAAATTGTAACTCTCTTTGCTCGGTGCAGCGACTGCCTATTTCCATCTACCCTCAGACTCTGGAACTCTCCTCCTCATCCTGTCTTTCCTAAGCCTTATAACCTATATTCCTTCAAAAATGGATCTATCGTCATCTCAGGGCCTATTCCTGCCATATCTGTAGGTCCTCAGTACGCTGACTATTCTTTCAGCTTGTCTTTGTCCTATTTTGTATCATTACCTCATCTCTACCTTGTCCTTAACCTTTTACTTTTTCTTTGTCTTAATGTTTTCATCATGCCCGGATCATTATTGATGAGAGCAATTATCTTGCCTATCCCAGTGTCACACTCATAAAATAAAGCTACAGATGCAAAGCGTTGATGGACTTAGATTCCCATAAAGCTATAGGCCCTGATGACATATCCCCATGCATATTTAAGAAATGCGCTAAACAATTTCGGCGGCACTATGTATCATATTTGAAAAGTCGCTGGAATCTAAGGAGATTTTAAGATCCTAGAAACAAACGAACTTGATACATATCTTCAAAGAGGGAGGGAGAGAGACAGCTCTAAGCAATAGGCCTGTTTCCTTGATCAGTGTAGTTTGCAAAATTATATAGAAACTACTAAGAAAACGCCTCTCTCTTCACTTGGAATCTTTCAGCCTTTTGTTAGTGAGACAACATGTCGTCAGAGAAGGCAGATCACCAGTAACAAACTTATGAAAATTTTATGATGAGGTAAGCCAGATCTCATAGGAAAGATAGGGCTGCAAGGATTGCATATTCCTAGATTTTCAGAAGGCAATTGATACGGTCCCACATGGGAGACTTATTAAAAAGCTGCAAGTAATGGCAAGAATGGGTGAAAATTTCTTGGAATGGAGAAAAACTTAATTAGAAGGCAGAGAACAGAAAGTTTGAGTAAGACTCTCAATGTCTGACAGGAAAAGGGTTAGTGGTGGAGTTCCACAGGGTTCAGTTTTAGGGCTACTTTTGTTCCTTGTTCCTAAATGACCTACCAGAGTCTGTAAATTCATCCTTGAATATGTTTTCAGAAGATACGAGAATTGTGTAGAAAGTAAAAGATGAGAACAATGGCAGGGAAACTTCAGAAACATAAATAGTCTGCATGAGGGGTCAGAAAAGTGGCTAATGAAATTCTATATTTCAAAAGGTATGGTAATGAGAATGGGTACAAGCACAAGAAGGCTCATGCTTGTATGCTTAATAGCAGGTACGGAACTTCAAGAGACGTAGAATGAGAGAAATCTAGGAGTAAACATATTGGCAGATTTGTCTCCAGAAATGAATATAAATGGCATAGTAAGGACTGCATATGCATCTTAGCAAATATAAGGGTAGCCTTCAGACACATGGGCAAGGAATTGTTCAGAAATATGCATGCAACTTACGTGAGGCCAAAGCTTGAATATGCAGCCCCCTTTTGGAATCCGTACATGAAAAAGCATATAGAAAAGCTGGAAAAAGTTCAGAGACATGTCATGGAACTGGTGGCAGAGATACGCAATCTCTATTATGAAAAGAGACGCTGGGGGATTTGTCCTCACTCGAAGGTAGGATAATAAGGGGGGATGTGTTGGCAGTTTTTAGATTCCTTCATGGTTTTGACAGAGTGGATAGGGATCTATATTACGATATGAGTGGCTCTAGAAATAGAGATCACACTTTAAATCTTCATAAATAGAATGTAAGGAAGTACTTTTTTTAGTGTAAGAATAGTTGATGACTGGAATTCTTTAAACGAGGAGGTACTTAATGTTAACTCGGTTCATAGTTTTAAGGACAAATACGATAGATATCATTAAGTATAAATATGAAACCGACCAGGAGACGGGGAACTACGAACATGGGTCTCTTTCCCATAAGCACAATGCGGTAACTACACACACACGCAACATATCTCTCTTCACTTGGAATCCTTCAACTTTTTGTCAGTGAGGCAACATGGCTTCAGAGAAGGTAGATCAACAGTAACAAACTTATTAGAATTTTATGATGAGGTAAGCCAAATCTTACAGGAAAGAGAGGGCTGGGCAGATTGCATATTCCTAGACTTCCAGAAAGTGTTTGACACTGTTCCACATGGGAGACTTATTAGGAAGCTGCAATCAATGGCTAGAATAGGTGGAAATGTTTTGGAATGGATAAAAACTTACTTAGAAGGAAGGGAACAGAGGGTTAGAGTAAGACACACAGTGTCTGACTTGAGAAGAGTTAGTAGTGGAGTTCCACAGGGTTCAGTTTTAGGGCCACTTTTGTTCCTTGTATATGTAAATGACCTACCAGAGTCTGTAAATTCATTCATGAATATGTTTGCAGATGATGCAAAGAT
>JAXCGZ010013347.1:115000-122500 GCA_037179515.1 Halocaridina rubra | reverse complement strand
CAAAAACAAAGCAGAATTATACTGTAACATACAAAGAAAATATGTAATATTATATACATAACAATATAATTAATGGCCACCAAAGTGCGGATAACTTTTATATACAAAAGTAAAGCTCAGAGACACACAGAACACACAAACATATTACAAACGAAACCAAACAGAATTATACAGCAACATACAAAGAAAATATATAATGGTATATACAATACAATATAATTAATGGCCACCAAAGTGAGGATAACGAGAAAGAATAACATCAAGGTTATCATCATTAAGTAAAACCGAGCAGATCTGTATTAAGTTCTGACCTCGTGGTAAAACATCTCTCACTGTGGGACACTGAAAACAATAGTGGTCAAGAGTGTTAGCATTAGGACGGTCGCATAATTTACAGGAGGTGTACTGTGGCATATCTAGAGTCTGGGAGACCTGCCATGAAGGCCGATACCCCATTCTGAGCCGAGCACTAACTACATTGTTTTTCTGCACCATTAAGCCGCGTCTGAGATACTTGTAGCGACTGTGAAGAAAGTGATCATGGTGCTGTATGGACACACTGCTGGCCCTCTCCGTGTCCCTGCACCGGACCGTCATGGCAAACCCAGCTGAATAGATGTTGTTACGTAGGCTTCGGAGGGATTACTCAGCGTCCACAGAATGCCCATCCAGCATACAGGCCACCTTGGCAAGACGATCCGCTGTGTCGTTGCCAGTCAGCCCAATGTGAGAGGGCGTCCTTACAAACGACACAACAAGAGAAGCATCCTGAGCGGCAGCGAGGCAACATAGTATATCTCCCACAGCACGGCCACAGATGGGTCTTGGCGAGGATAGGGCACGTAGGGCCGATTGGGAGTCACAAATTATTACCCCATTCACTCGTCGTCGAACAAGGAGAGTCACGGCATCCAAGATGGCATTCAGTTCACAGTAGGTGGAGCTCGACGAGGTGGGTAGTCTACGGCCAATCCATGAATCAGCCGGCACAGGCGGCTTCATGGTGGGGGAAAACACAGCACATGCCGCCCTCCCATCTGCTTGCACAGAGCCATCAACATAGACGTGGTGTGCTGCAGGGACAGACGTGAACAAATCAGCGATAGTCTCCAGAGATAACTGTCTCTGCAGAGGGGGATAGAAATCCTTCGAGGTCGGTGTATATGTGACAGCGGGGAGGGGGACACGCCAGGGTGGTAAATATGGGACAGCCGCCTGCACAGGCAGGTCGATGTCAAGGCCACGGAGAATGTCACTCACCGCCCTGATAAGGTTATGACCTCCTGCTCGAAGTGGGAGCCTGGGTGCGTCTGGATCCAGGGACGTCCTCATGACAGCAGAGAAGTACGGAGCAAGAAGGGGGTAGTGTAGACACTTAACAGTAAAATAGGACACTTTGGCATAAAGCCTCTCCACAAGAGGGGGCAAGTTGAGCTCCAACTGCATCCACACAATACGGGTAGAGAGAGAACATTCCAAGATAAATCTCATGACTCGATTCTGGAACTTTTCAAGTGGCTCGAGAGCTGGTCTAGGAAGTTGACACAAGGCAGGAGACAGATAGTCAACCACTGACCGAAGTAGTAGGAATTAGAGGGTCCTCGCCACTGGGATGGAGACTCCTGCAGCATTGTTGGCAAGCCACTTGATAGGGGCAAAGCGGGGCTCCAGACGGTCAAGAAGGCTCTTCACAAAGGGATGAATTCGATGACGTACAGGTATAGCTGGGGTGATCCGGACGGGTGCACCTAAATACGTGTACTGTGTGCAGTGAGGGATGACATTACCACCCATGGTGAATGCGGGCATTGCTCTGCAGTTGCGTGAAGTAAAAATCCTGCTTTTTTCTGTGGAGATAATAAGGCCACAGGAGGTAGCAGATACTAAAAAACATGGAGCATGTGCTGAAGGTCGTGAGATGAGGTCGTGTGGATGCATACGTCGTTTGCATAGCAGGTAACTGTAGTACCGGGGATGACAGGAAGGGGGGAGAGTAGACGATGCATAAGGATATTGAATAGAAAAGGACTTAGCACACACCCCTGAGGAGTGCCCAGTTCAAACCGTTCATAGGAGCTATACAACCCTTTAAAAAGGACACGTGATGTTCTGTTGCAGAGATATCCCCGTATCCATTTCAGTATGTTCCCCAAAACTCCAAAGTCCACCAGCTGGTCAAGAATAATTTCCCTGTTGGCTATATTGAAGGCAGATTTGAGGTCCAGGAAGGCGACCACACTGGTGGGAGAAAGACAGGTGTAGATTTCAGCGAGGCAGTGATGTGTGTTCCGTTGTGGGAGGATACCATAAAGACCGGGGGAGAGCTTATTCTGTAGACGGTGGATGAGCCGGGCAAGAAGGATGCGTTCAAACACTTTGCTGAAGCAGGAGGTGAGGGAGATAGGCCTAAATTTGTCGGTTCCAGGTTTTGGTAGAGGAATAATAGTGCTTCTGGTCCAGGCAGAGGGCACATTCCCCAAGCAAAAACAAAGATTGAAGAGCTGCAGTAGGGGGATACCAGGAACTTTCTGAAGAAAACGGAGAACTTGATATGTAAGACCATCCTCTCCAGGGGCATTAACCTTAATCCTAGCAAGAGCACGTCGTAGTTCATCCTCTGTGCATAGGATGTCATCCTCTTCATGCGTCTGTAGTACTGCACCCATTAGGTGGAGGTTACGAACACTGCGGCGGGTGGAGAGTGCCTCTTGAACATTCCCGGGAAGGATGCAAGTTTGTGACTGCGCTGACCAGGTAGTAATGAGGTCCTGAGCATACTCAAGTGGACTGTGGTGTAGAGCACAGGTAGATTTCTTCTTGACAGCCTTCCTTATAAGATGCCAATTCCAGCGCTAGTCTGATGGTTAATACTATCCGTAAATTTCTGCCAATATACCGTGTGCACGCACTTCTGCAGTGCAACCAAATCATCCCTCGCCAACTGATATTGGTGCAGGTGGTCAGGCATGGGCTGTCTTTGAAAGGAGAGTCCAGCATCCACAGCTGTCCTTTCTGCCTGGGCAATACGCTGATCCAGAGTCCAGGGATGGGCCTCAGGGCGACATGGAACGTGTGGTCTGAGAACATAATGCGTGTATAAGTCATGTGTAGAATTCACCAGGGAGTTGTATAAGCTGTCTGGAGAAAGGAGATCAAAAGTGGGAAGGAGGTGAGAGATAAAGGAAATATAAGTGGGGCAGTATTTGGGAGGGATAGAGATGCGGGTGCGGTGATGGGGGAGGGTATCTGGAGTCTGAAATATGGAGTATTTCAGGCTAAGGGCAACATGGTAAGAAAAGAGAGAAGGGATAGAAGAGCAGGAGACATTAGGTACCACAAGGCCAGCTGTGAGAATGTGATCTACAGTACCCCCACGAGCGTGTTTGACACCACCAGTATCCCAGCGCGTGAGCTGGTAGCAGCATATGTAGTCGAGCAGAGGCTTGCCACCGCGATTGGGAGTGGGAGATGAGTCACCAATCGTGGGGTGTCTGGCGTTAAAATCCCCCATAGAGATCATTCCACTGTCTGTAGGTATTGGAGGGGCTGGAAGATTAATCACACCTTGGGCAGAGTAGACATTGCACTATCAAAGAGTACCATTCCCGACAGTGATTTCAAGGAGCTGAAAGGTCAGATCAACTTGTGCAGAAGAACCAAGGAGCGTGTGAGGTATGGAGGAATGAATGTAGGTAATGAGTCCTCTTCTGGTATAATGCACATATGAAACATACCCTGTGAGCATAGAAGCCTCCTCCCCTGTTGGAGCACCACCAGGAAAAGCCTCTTGTATGAAAATAACCTACAGATGATGGCGATAAACATAGGCTCTAAGTGCAGTGAGTTTAGGAGAGTGTTTAATTCCAAAGGCATTCCAAGAGATGGCAGGAAATTGTATGCGCATAGCAAATCTTATTCTTATTTTTGTGGAGGGCAGAAGTGGGCGGGGCACAGTCAGACGGAGGAATGAAGAAGACCTGGGCTGCACATCAGTCAACTTCTCAAGGTGGGAGGCGACCTTATTAAGCTTGTCAGTAAAAGTCATGATGGTGTCGATAACAACATGATGAGACTCGACCAAAGTTGCGAGAGTCCTTCCCATTGTATCTTGCTGGGTGACCATACTGTCAATGCGGGCACCTATGGTATCAAAGCGAGCGGTGAGAGCTGTACAGCGGGACTCCAGGGTAGCAACAGCCTTACGGAGAGCAATGATGTCAGCAGAGTCAGTAGGACGCAGAGAGGAAGGTGCAGCGATGGGTGGTGGCGGGGGCTGTGGAGAGCACTCAGTTAGTGTGGCATGAGACCGTCTAGCACAGCCATGCCAGACGTTGACCCCAGGCATGTTGCACCGAACACATTTTCATTGCGAAGTGTCTGGCAGAAGCTGAGACATGGATCCCGAAGCAGTATCAAAAGCAGCGGCAGCAGCAGATGAGGCAGGTATACGGTGCGGACACCCCAGCATTTAAAGCACCATGGCTGCTCGTCCTTCATCCTGCACAATACACAGGAAGGGAGGCAAGGGAGAAAGGAAAACTCAACGACTGGTGGGGGTGGTTCAGGGAGACTCCAGGTGATGACAATACGGTTGATAGCTTCCCCGTCCTGAAAGAACTGTCGAGCAGTGTGCACTTCTGGTAGCTCCTTGGCAAGGGAAGGGTCAAGTGCAATAGGGTAGCGGGTAACGAGGTATGTTGGGAACTTACGGGGCCGCTCAATCGAGTCCTGAATATCTCAACGTAGAGAAAGATAATCACCACTCGTGACCCTGTCAATGATGTCCTTGCGACGCCTAGAGATGTAGACAAAGCGTGATGTAACCGAATACATCTTCACCTCAGCCAGCTCCGGATTGAGACAAAAAGTTTTGGTGAAATCAGTAAGCCAACGAAATTTCACTTCACTGGAGGGGTTTTCTTGGAAGCCCAGCATGACATAATCTACCTAGGGAGCAAAGGCTAGGGCAGCAGATGGGAGCGATGAGAGTGCAGCTGACTGGAGTGATGAAGAGGTAGCTGAAAGAGGCAACAAAGGTACAGCAGGAGGAAGAGGGCAGGGCAAGGGACTGCCAAGGGCTGCAAGTGGAACAGCATCCTTGTCTGTCTTGTGAGTTTTGGCAGCAGGTGACGTTGAGGCACTGCTGGAATCAGACCCATGGTCTATGAAGCGTTTAGAGGAGGCAGAGTTCAGTAGTTGAGGATGAGGGTGAGAGCACATAACCCCAGCTGGCGGCTGCTGATGTCTACATGGTGGAAGAGGAGGCCAATCCCGCATATCCTGGCCATCCTCATCACACAGGGCTATGTCGGCCTCGATATCCACCACGGAGGATGGTCCAGAATAGTCCATGATATCAGGTGAGGTGGCAACACTAGCTTGGAGAGACGTCAACGAGAGAGGGAGGCAACATGACGTCACCCCATGTTGTACTGCGCATGCGCAAATCCGAGTCCGCCAAACGAATGGGGTTTTACCACTGACAGATAGCTTTTTCTCGAAGCTACAGACTAAGTCCAAAAAGACCCAAAAAAGCACTGTTGACACTAAAATGACGTCTGTATCTTACTAGGAATCTCGCCACGGTGTGGAATCAAACTGCTCTGTAGAACCCTCAGAAATCAACAATAGCTGTAGAGCTCACTCAGTTGTCTGTTGTAAATATACCGGCTACCATGACAGTCCCTCTTATACAGGGAAAAAACTATTGCTCTTTTCCCTGTTTCATAGTAATAGTAGGTTGGCTCAAGGTACCAGCCGCCCGTTGCGATACTACAGCTGAAGGTGTTTTGAACTTAAATAGGTCTGTCCAGGACAGTTCGATGTTAAGTCTTCCTTCAGTCACGGTTCTTTTTTTTATGCCTACAGCTACACTGAATATTCTTGGATATTCATCACACATCTTTTACTATCCCTTCACATCTAACAAGTCATTACACTCCCCATCTCTGTTTCTCTTTACTTTATGTATTCTTCTACCCAGGCCCGATGAGGGCTGTTTTATTTATTTTTTTTTTTGGCCCATCCTGGTGTCACAATCACAAAAAAAAAAAAAAATCTTATTCCCTGCTATATCTTGAGGTATTCAAGTGGAAAGCATATTAGTGCGAACACACAAGAAACTACAAAGTTATCGAAATCTTTATAGCAAAATGTTTCAAATTCAAGTAACATCAAATATAGAAATATATGAAGCTACAACTATGATGCAAGACTGTAAAAAAAATGAGATGTATTAGGATCACATATAGAAACATTGTATTTTCCCTTAACTTTTTAAAGAATATTTTATCTGCAAATAGTTACTGACAATTGCTTACAAGCATTATACACTGCTTGTACTTTTCTTTATTTCTGGCCATGACTGTTTCTTTTTTTTACGTTACTTAGACTTATTCAGTAAACCACATTGCTTAGATTTCATATTTAATTCAGAATAATTATTCATTATTGTTGTTATTATGAAACTAAAATTAAAGTCCACAATATTAAATGATGTTATATTCTTGAAGTAAAGTCAATAGCTTACGTTCACTTGTTCACTCAACCTCTTCAGTTGCATTATCTATTTCTTACTTAGAAAGTAACAAAGATAGCTAAATTAGCTAATAAATTTTGTTAAGGATATTACTGTTATAGTTAATTACCCAAATGAAAGGTAAAGATTAATTTTGCATACAAGCTGATTACGGAATGCCACTATTATTGAAAGTTCTTTGTGCAATGCGTGCGTGCCGATCTCCTGACTGCGGTCATTGTTGATATGATGATGGCCTCTGTTGAAGATATTTCAACTTCATCCGATACTTGTGCTGGAAAACGGTAAGAAGCATCAACAGAGGGAACAGTGCAAGGTGTTTTAAAGATTCTCTTAACCGCTTTATAAACAACAGTATTAATTACCCTGACTTCCAGAGTAGAGGATTTGTTATTTTCAACAATACCTCTTAAATCTAATAGCGCTCCCTCGACTACTCTTCGCTTCCCTTCATTTTGTTTTTTATATATTTTCTTTGTACTTTCCCAGTTGATTTTGTGATCATTATCTCTACTACGTTTAGCTAATATATCATTCGTTAGCATAAGCCGACACGATCCTTGATGTTCATAAATTCTAATATTTAAGATTCTTAATATTTCTCCTATGCATTTCTTTTGACAGTCATTGCAGTTAATAAAATATACACCTGGACTGTCACCTTTGCCTGTTCCTTTATTATGCACCATCCTCGACCAGACAGAATAGTTGTATTCAAAAACTATATGTCTATTGTTGTTGACAGTTGAATTATTATTATTTGTGTTATATGCTTCTCTTATAATTTTCTAAACTGGACTTAGTCTTTGGTGAAAAAGATGGGTTACTGCATAGGTAGAATTACACATTTAGTTATTCGTGCCAGGATTAAAAAAAATCAACTTTGCCTTAGAAAGGGCCTTATAAGTTATAATTTTATGGCAATATGTATAGCGAAAGACAATGCGAATATACTCGAGTTC
>JAXCGZ010013347.1:107500-110000 GCA_037179515.1 Halocaridina rubra | reverse complement strand
ACAAGGGAATTTCCTACACCAACATGTAATGGAACCAACAAGAGCCAGGGGTGGGGATGAGCCATCACTACTTGATCTGGTGTTCACAGATAATGTGTTGGATATTGAAAATATTGAGTATGAACCACCAATTGGAAAGAGTGACCACTGTGTGTTGTTGATGGAGTATATCATTGAAGACATTCTTCCTGAGAGTAGAGGCACTGAGGACATGAGGAGGAACTATCCGAAAGGAGATTACATCAAAATGAATGAGCTTTTTGCAGTTATTGACTGGAGAACCTTATTTTACAACAAATCTGTACAAGAAATGTATTACATCTTTTGTGAGAAATATGGGAAGATAGTAGATTGCTGCATACCTGTCACCAAAGTAGGTGTAATTCATGCCAGAGAGAAATGGTTCGATAATGGGTGTAAAAGAGCTAAGGAGTGGAGAGACAAATGCTGGAAAAGGTATAGGAGGAGAAAAAACATAAATGCCTGGCAAACCTACAAAAGAGCAAGAAATGACTACCTAAGTAAAAGGAGAGAGGCAGAGAGAGATTATGAGAGGTACATCACCAGGAAGGCTAAAGAAAATCCCAAGCTTTTCCACAGCTTTATCAGAGGAAAACTGAAGGTAAAAGAACAGGTTTTAAGGCTAAAGAGAGCGGATGGAAGCATCACTGAGACGGACGAAGAGATCTGCAAAGAATTGAACAAGGAGTTTCAGTCAGTATTTACAGTAGAAAATACCCCACCCCCTCAGATTGCAGTGATAGAAGCTCAAGGGCCGGTACTAGAGAACATCAACCTTACAGCCACAGAGGCATGCAAAGCGCTGATGGATTTAGATGTTCATAAAGCTACAGGTCCTGATGACATATCCCCTCATGTGCTTAAAAAATGCGCAAACACAATATCAGTGGCACTAAGTATCATATTTAAGGAGTCACTGGAGTCGGGGGAGATTCCAAGATGCTGGAAACAAGCAAATGTGATACCTATCTTCAAAAAGGGAAGGAGGGATACGGCTCTGAACTATAGACCAGTTTCCTTGACCAGCATAGTTTGCAAACTTATGGAGAAACTACTAAGGAAACATATCTCTCTTCACTTGGAATCCTTCAACTTTTTGTCAGTGAGGCAACATGGCTTCAGAGAAGGAAGATCAACAGTAACAAACTTATTAGAATTTTATGATGAGGTAAGCCAAATCTTACAGGAAAGAGAGGGCTGGGCAGATTGCATATTCCTAGACTTCCAGAAAGCGTTTGACACTGTTCCACATGGGAGACTTATTAGGAAGCTGCAATCAATGGCTAGAATAGGTGGAAATGTCTTGGAATGGATAAAAACTTACTTAGAAGGAAGGGAACAGAGGGTTAGAGTAAGACACTCAGTGTCTGAATGGAGAAGAGTTAGTAGTGGAGTTCCACAGGGTTCAGTTTTAGGGCCACTTTTGTTCCTTGTATATGTAAATGACCTACCAGAGTGTGTAAATTCATTCATGAATATGTTTGCAGATGATGCAAAGATTGTGAAGAAAGTAAAAAACGAGAACAATGGTAGAGAACTTCAGGAGGATCTAAATAATCTGCATGAGTGGTCAGAAAAGTGGCTAATGAAATTCAATACCTCAAAATGTAAGGTAATGAGAATGGGTACAAGTGCAAGAAGGCCCAAGCTTGACTACTCGGTGGCTGGAGTACAACTTCAAGAGACAGAAAATGAGAGAGATCTAGGAGTAAACATACTGGCAGATTTGTCTCCAGAAATACATATAAATGGCGTAGTAAGGGCAGCATATGCATTCTTATCAAACGTAAGGGTAGCCTTCAGGCACATGGACAAGGAAATGTTCAGAAATATTTATGTAACCTATGTGAGGCCAAAACTCGAATATGCAGCCCCCTTTTGGAATCCGCACTTGAAAAAGCACATAGCTAAGCTTGAAAAAGTTCAAAGACATGCCACGAAACTGGTGCCAGAAATACGCAATCTCGGTTATGATGAGAGGCTGAGGGAATTAGACTTGCCATCACTCGAAGCTAGAAGAGTAAGGGGGGATATGGTGACAGTCTTTAAATTCCTTCATGGTTATGATAGTTTTAAGGACAAGTATGATAAGTATCACTAAGTATAAAAATGGAACCGATCAGGAGACGGGAAGATACGAGCTTTGGGCTCTTTCCCGTAAACACAATTAAGTAATCACAATTAGGTAATCACACACACACACATATATATATATATATATATATATATATATATATATATATATATATATATATATATATATATATATATATATATGCACACACACACACGCACATATATATATATATATATATATATATATATATATATATATATATATATATATATATATATATATATATATATATATATATATATATATATATATATATATGTATATATATATATATATATATATATATATATATATATATATATATATATATATATGTATATATATATATATATATATATATAT
>JAXCGZ010013347.1:95000-102500 GCA_037179515.1 Halocaridina rubra | reverse complement strand
TGCATTCATACACATCTCCCTTACCTTTGTATAAGGGCACTATACGAGCAATCACCCATTCCACTGGCAGCATTGACAACATAAAGCATATATTACACACTTTCACTAACCATTCCAATGCAGTCACACCCCTTCTTTCAACATCTCCACTCTCACACCATCCATTCCAGGTGCTTTACCTGCTTTCGATTCATACAACGCCCTTTTCACCTCCTCTCCTGTAATATTTCTCTCATTTTCATCTCCCATTACTGGCACTTGAGCACCCCCCACTTGCCACTATAACTGCCTCTCTATCTTCCTTAACATTCAGCCATTAGCCAGCCTCTTTTCTTCCTCTAACTTCCGCTTGTTTTCCACATTTTTCTCCCTATATCTTTCATACTTCTCCCGTCTGTTATACTGCAGCCATTCCTCAAAAATCCTCTTTTCTCTACCACCTTCATTTTCACCACTTCTTTCCACCACTCGCTGCCCCTCCTCATACTACCTCAAAGAAACCTCTTTACACACACATCACTTGCATGTCCCATAAAACATTCTTTCATTAACCCCCAATCCTTCTGTAACTCCCAAACTTCTCTTTCTTTCACCCTGTCATATGCCACTTTCAACCTGTCCTTATATTTCTTGCTCCTCTGTAGCTTTCTCAACTCTTCCACCTTCACCATTTCTCTTCTACATCCCCCCACTCTATTTCCCCTCTCTTTTGCTACTACCACTTTTGATTCAACCAAATAATGATCAGACATCCCAGCAGCCACACCCCTAAATGCATGCACGTCTTTCACTCTACCAATCATGCTCTTTGCTACCAACACATAATCCATCAATGCTCTTTCCTTCAATCTTCCATTTTCCACTCTCTTCCATGTATACTTATTTATTAACTTCTTGAAAAACCTATTACCTATCACCAACTCTTGCTCCACACACATATCTAGCAGTCTCTTGCCACTCTCATTCCCACCTGGTACCCCATACTTTCCTACAACACCTTCTACCTCTCCATCACCCATTCTGGCATTCAAGTCACCCAACACAACTATAAAGTTCCTTCTACTCAGACCATCCACACACCTAGTTAACTCATTCCAGAATTCATCCCGCTCTTCCTCACTTCTCTCACTTCCTAGTCTATGCGTACTAACAAAAGCTCAACATTCCCTACCTATCGTAGCCCTTACCCACCTCAGCCTTGATGACACTTCTTTCCATTCCACTACCTTATTTACCATTCATTCACTCAGCAATAATGCCACACCTTCTCTCGCTCTCCCCCTTTCAACCCCATACACCCTACCTGTCACATCTCCAAATGCCACTTCTCCTTTTCCTTTCATCTTCGTCTCACATAATGCCAATACATCTATCCTCCTCCTACCAAACATATATCCAATCTCACATCTTTTGCTTTCTATTGTCCTACAACCACGCACATTTAGACACCCCAAAACTAGAGTTTGGGAGAAGCTATTCTCCCCTCTACTGCCCTTTTTCTTTGACTTCTCGCGGGAAGTTAATACAAAGGGGGGGATTCCCAGTGCCCTCTCCCCGTCCACTTTTAGTCACCTCTTACGACATGATTTTACAATACCGGAATTTGCTTCTGTGGTTACTCGTTTCAGCCTGTTTATATTGCTCATTAAATTCATTATGATTTTGCTTTAACTATTGTTTCATCTTATTTCGATATAGTATTTCGATCTTTATTTCATCATTCATCCATGAAACAGTGGAGTTTTTTTTCTGTTAGGGCAGATATAATTAAGGAAGACAAGAAGTTAGTCATTATCCGCACTTGTTTCTCGACGTATTTCGGAAAATAGCCAAACAAACTACAATAGAAACTATTTGCACTGCAGTTTTTTAAACTGCGATGAGAAAATCTATCAATATGTCTTAATATTCTTATATTACGGTATATGCTTAATAGTTTAGTGCGAAAACAGTGTGCTTAATTAGCTTTTCCGCCATGATATTGAGTAGTTGTATAAGACACATAATTCACAGGATTCGCTCTCTGTGACATGACATTGTGAAGGTGTTTAATATTGTTACTGCATGCCATTAATTTCAGCTTTCAAATCCAAAATTGTCAGTTTTACCATCTCCATCCAATGTAAGATAACAACTGCAATTTCATTCTAACTGCATTCCCTAACTACTAATTTATTAAGAGTCTTCATTCTAGGATTCCAACTCTCTTTAAATCCAATTTTTTCTGTTCCATATTCCATAATGTAACAAAGTATTGGAACGCTTTATTCTCTGTACTATATTTCTTCTCGCGACTCTGTGATATTTTTTGGACTATGTGAAATGTAGTTATGTAGCATTAAAATGTGATTGTTTTATTATTTTTTCATATTTTCATTCTTGCTGAAGACAGCGTTCATGAAATATTTGTATGAGATTCAGTTTGATAATATAAACTTTTTGCTTTATTGTAACAAAGAATAAAGTAGCATATATTCTTGAGAATCTTAAGACTGTCAGAATACGCAAGGTCTGCTCAAGCATCAAATTCATATCTGTTCGTGAGGGAAGGGGTTCGATTATTATGAACAGGTCGAGTTGGAGAGGGAAGCCTTTGAATCCTGGCATTTGTAACGATATTAGGAAAACTTTCGCTACCAACTATATTCAGAGATTTATTTGCTGGAATGTTCTTTAAATGATACCAGTTTACACTACATTCAGCAGTGTTCATTTTTTTACAGTACTTTCATAAACAAGCCTCATGTTTTTAAATTTCATGTGATGATCCTTTGATCATCAGTGGGTGGAAATAACATTAATTTCTCATTAAAAGAGAACATTCTCTAGTGTCCTTAAACATCAAGTCACTCCAATAAAAGATACAGCAAATATTATACAAAATCATTAAGGAAATGCTTAGGACGATAACTGGTGGCAGAGGTTACTGGGTCACTTCTGTTTATACAAATATTTCTCATAAAGTTGCATTTTTGCAAGTCGCTAGCTTGTACTTATATATAAACCATTAAAGGCTGGTTTAGGAATTCCTTTTAATAATTCCAGGAAGTAGGACAAAGCGATGTCTAGCTGTTGCTCCCTCCCCTTACACCTCTGAGGCTGAAAGAATTAAAGCAAATTATGTTTGTTAGAGCCAATCAAGGTCTGATGCTTGACCTGCAATTCATTTGTGAACAACTCTTTCTACACTCATATCTGTCACTGTGGAAGTAAATAAATATAATCCATACACAAATTTCATTGACACTTTCATCGACAGATTACTACAAGACTGTTAAATTATATTCTTCATCCATTCCTATTTGATCTGTGATATATTAATGCAGTATACAAGTGGAGTTGTTCCACGCCTAATTTTGCATTTTTTTCATAGCCTTCTCGTGATATAAAATAAGTACATTATTGTTAACAATTACCATATAACCAGTTTTTAGTATGTGCTTTTGGCAAGATTAATAACTTTACAAAGTTTTTAATACCTATATATCTGCAAAGAACATTAATCTTATTCATATTCTTGTTGGTAGCTAGTTTGGTCATTTAGATGTTTAATGTATATGTGTTTGTATGCACATTAATTTTCAGAATGAAACCTCTGAATCTAGAACTTCTCTGCCTGAGCTAGTAAAATTCTGAAAATCATTTGCTTTATATCAAAGCCCAAACAAACAAAAAAATCTGAAAGTTTAATCTACTTTGGTATTAAACGTAAAAAGACCACTCTACAAGTTAAAGTTTATACATTCATTCAATCATATGGACACAAATATTTGTGGAATCCTCTTGATGTCACTCTTTCGTTGTTGATATGTTGTATTTTGTCCAAAACATAAGTTAATTATTTCCATTAATTTACCATGCTTTTCTGAGAACTCTCGGTAACTAAAATCCTATTGATGGCAATAATATAATTTTCATGCTACAAGGCTCTTTGATTAGTAATTATATCAATTTTATTTCTCCTGATACATTGTGTACTATAACTGTAATAATCATATAGTAGTTATCTCTTTTTGGTACTGTCATTACAGTTACTGCTGCTTTATCAAATAGGGCTTGCCTATAATATGCATCACAAATAGCATAATGAAAATAGCAGAACCATGTACCTATATGTATCCTTCTCCAGTATAAGCTTGTAGCTTCTTACATACAGAAAAATAAAGTTAAGTGTATAACAAACATGAAACATATTTTGTTCATATATAATAAGTACTTTAATAAAATGAAATTCTTAAAAACTTACTGCTTCACATTGCCTTGCCCAGTATACCTTTTAATAAAAATTGTATAAATAAAGTTTTGTTGCTTTTATTTCTATGAAACACAGTCATAACTTTTGACAGGCATGAACATAAACATTAGAACCAGAGGATTCTCTTTTATTTGGTTGTGTAAGAACCCAGTGTCAGGCGAGAATATACAATTCAATCTAGGACGCAAGATTGAACCCCGTGTCAAGTATTGGGTCGGCCAACCAGCAAATGCTGTATAGAGAATGCCTCAAGCCTACCCAAGCTACCAAGAGGGGCAGATAGCCATAATGTCATTATCGTTACAGCTGGTCTCCTTGCTTCATTCGCGTAATTATAAGGCCTTGTGATAATTCTTATTACTTAAGTGAATCATAGATTACCAGTTTTGTTTTATTTCTAGGTGAAAAGCTGCTTATTGAAAGAGGTTTGCATCCACTAAACCCTAATAATATTAAAATATATTTTAAGATTAAAATTAGATCAGCCAATAGTTCTAAATATGAATATGGAGAATGCTTAAATAACTGAACTGGATTTAATTTAGTTATTTTTATTTATAGACTAGCAAAAGGGCATTAAGGAAAACTGTATTGGAATTGCTTCCTTGATGCTTATTTCTCCAATCATTATATGTTTGTTCCTATATCAAATCAAATTTGCTATCAAACACATTTCGAGTGTAAAGAATTGTTGTTTTAAGATATGTTTAAAAAAAATTCTAGTAACTACTTTTATATCCCTAACGATGACATTGCATACAATGCCATACTAGTAGCAGAGAAACAGAAATTACCCTCCGTAGAGAGCTAGCAGTTCCTCCATTCCTAAACATCTTCCTCTAATACAAAAAAGAAATAAATTAAGGCAATTACATCATGACAGAGCCCCATTAAGGTCTCTGTTACAGTATTGGTCATCCTACTAACATTACGAAATTGTTGAATTGCTCTTCAGTAAATGATTATACAAGATGTACTGCAGAAAACACGTACGTTGAAGTGATGATTGACAAACTCTTATATGGCAAATAATGTTCAGTTGAAATATGACTTCTTATTATGGGGAAGCCAATGTGCTTCCTTTTGTATAACACTTTCTCAACAATTAGACAGTAATAGACCATGGTTTGAAACTACCTGGTACTGGCTCTTGAATCTGCAAAAAGTAAATAAATATTTACGGTATACTGTCCAGATTTATGATCATGTGTACATATAGGGTGAAATATTCCAGGTTCTACTATGTACTGTGTCATAAAAATCCTGAAGGTATCTAGTGACTCCTAAATAGACATCAGAGTGAAGGCTAAAGTTTTGAGCTTGAGATTGGAATGGTGGTGGATAGGAATACTATAAAGTATATTGCTAGATGCTTGGAAATAGCAATACCTTGAGGTTTGGGTGTCAAACTACAGGGCTTGGTGAGAGTTTTCGGGAGCATGTGGGTTGAAGAATTAATGTGGAAATTCGTAAGCTGGGTATCAAACTACAGGGCTTGGTGAGAGTTAGTTTTCGGAAGCATGTGGGTTGAAGAATTAATGTGGGAATCCGTAAGCTGATAAATACAGTCATGAAGAGGAGGTGAAGTAGTGAAAAAAAAAGGCTTATTTACGCTACACTCTGGAAATTGTCAGTCAGAGTGTAAGGAAATGATAATTAAAGCAGATTTTATAGACATTAGAGTAGAAGAGGCAGGTGAATATACTTGAAAGAAATTAAGTAAGAAAAGGGACAGACCCTATAAATATACTAAGACTGTTTTGTTCAAGCAATACTCTAAAAACACTCATATATTCAGTGTCTAAATAGCTAATATATTAAGTTATAAATTTACTTAAAACTTAGTGACTTGCTGATATCCTTTATTGAAATGTATTATAACTTACCAATTACCAGCATGTAATATAGGGAAAATATGCACAAAATGCTTATAAAGAGCTTCATAGGAAACTCAATAAACTCATTATTTATCTCACAGTGACTTAAAGGCCTAATAGTCATTGTACAGGAAATGAAGTAAAATTATGCTTGCTTGGTTGCGCTGTGTAACAGAGAAATATCTCACTTCCAATTGCAATACGTAAGCAGACTCATCCACAAGCAATAAAAATCAGAAAGAATTTTCAGAGCTACTTACATATGTCACAAAGATAAAGACAAGCAGTGATGACCCGATCATCGGTATACTTATTCTTGTTGACATGTGCATATTCTACCAGTACCAACTTCAGCAACTGATATTGGATTCACTAGAAGCAAACACTGCCACTTAAATGGAAATAGTACTCATGGAACTACCCAAGCTGGTAGCTCACAAGAAAAGACTGGATATACATCTGTTTTCACAAAGATGTAGATAGAGTTCTATCAGCTGCATTTGAATACACTAACTAACTATGGAACAGTATTTCTTGCAAAGGCGGTTTTTATTTGTGCATTTCTTCATGCTTGTTCACAAATCAATATATGGTAGTTTTCATGAATCATTTGTAGAAACGCTATACCACCAAAACTTCTTCTTTGTTAGCATGGTAAAACAACTGCAGGTATTGAACCAAAGCTAAGATTTGTTTATTCCAAAACAGATGTAGCTATGGTACAGTATGTAAAGAAGACACAGAAGCACAAGCCACTGTAGGCACCCAGAAAAGCCTCAGAAATCATTATTTAAGAGGTTATCAAGCTAACAAGAAGTCTTGGAAGTCTTTTTCCGGAAAATCAATGAATCTCCTCACCTACGATATTTAAGACATATTTAACTTATTCATACAAAGATCAGCACCCAACGACCCTAGAAGAAGGATACCACTTCTTCACTCAACTGTTCATTTCCACTTTCAATACAATGAACATCAGTTACTCGTATGATATTATGAATACCATCCATTACTTTGAACAATGCAATACTAAAAAATGGCAAAGAATACCTCTTTCGTGATAAAATCATGACAAGCCATGCGGATGCGTTCAACAGTGGCTGGAGAATCAAGCCTGAAAACTTGACCCAATCCTGCATCAGCTCTGGCAGCAGCAATAGCATCTTTTATGGCATAGAAAACTGATGCAGCCAAGAGAAGTGGAGGTTCTCCTACACCCTGAAAAAAAACTTTTTTTTTATTAATTTAGATATATTATTAATCCACATCAGATATACTTCTAATACTAATTTATTTACGAAATGTGAGTCTGATAATAGCGCTGAAACATACTAGAGTTAAAAAATATTTATTGCATGATTTTGTAAT
>JAXCGZ010013347.1:70000-75000 GCA_037179515.1 Halocaridina rubra | reverse complement strand
ATCCTTCAAAATGCAGATCCATCATCATCTCAGGGCCTATTCATCCATATGTCTATCGTCTTTAGTTTGACTGCTTTTTCTGTTTTTCGTTTTCCTTGTGTGACATTACCTTAGCTCTTCCTTGTCCTTAACTTTATTCCTTCGTCTTGGTATTTTCTAGTGCCCGTCCCTTTATTGATGAGGGCAGGATGGCAAGAATATCCTAAAATTAGGCCCGACAGCCGCAGCTTGTTTTCCCATACTGCTTCACCATATGGCAACTCCCTTCACTCCCGTCCATCACATTTCACTGAGGTTCCAGGTGCGAGTAATAATAATAATAATAAACTTTATTTCCATTTCATTACAATGGGTATTCGTCAGCCAGGGCAAGCCCCAACCCCCCACTGTGATGTCCAACCACAGCAGTTCCTGCCAGTAAACAGCTTAAACTCTCGGTCTTGGACGGGGACCGATCTTTCGACCTCGTGAATGCGAAGCCAGCGCGTTACCACTGTACTAGTAATCCCTTTTGAGCCTCGTCATAAATGCACAAGCTTCCTCTACTCATTCCTATCTCATGCACGCACTCTTTGCTGTTCCACTGACATGCCATATGCATTCAGTTCTCTCTTCACGCCATCCATCCATCTCATTCTAGCTTTCCCTCTTGACCTAATTCCAGTCACTTCTGCTCTCCACACTCTCTTCACTATTCGTTCATTAATCATCCTTTCCATTTGTCCAAACCATTTCAACACTCTCTGATCTAACCCATCGGAGAGCTTCATTCCAAAACCCGTTCTCTGCCTCACATCCTCATTTCTTACTCAATCTAATCTAGATACACCAAACATACCTCTCTAACACCTCATCTCCATCACATTCAGTTTCTTCCTTTCATCCTCTCTTGCATTCCAAGTGTCTGTTCCATGCAATGATGTCGCCACATTCACACCTTCATATATCCTTCTCTTTGCATTCATACCCAAATATATATTTCTCATCAAACTATTCAACCCACCTAGAAATTTCCTTGCTTCCTTCACTCTGTGATTTACTTCTACATTCACTCATCCACTCTTTGATACATGCGACCCCGGATACTTAAAACTCTCAACTTCTTCAAGCAATTCCCCATTCACGTCTAATTTCAATATGCCAACATTAACACTCCTCGTGCATCTAATGACTTTACTTTTACCAATATTCACCCGCAACTTCCTGCTTTCACACACACTAATGAACTCAGTCACCAAATGATTTAATTCATTCTCAGTATCAGCTACCAGAACAGTATCTTCCTCAAATAGCAAACGATTCAATTTACACAACCATCCACCCTCATCCATTATTTCCAGGCCTCTCTCTAATACACTTTCATTTACTTCCCATGCCACTCTATCCATATACACATTAAACAACCATGGCAACATTACACAACCTTGACATATCTGAACATTCACCTCAAAAAAAATCATTCATACCATTCCCAATTCTCATATATATATATATATATATATATATATATATATATATATATATATATATATATATATATATATATATATATATATATATATATAATATATATATATATATATATATATATATATATATATATATATATATATATATATATATATATATATATATATATATATATATATATATATATATATATATATATATCCCCCTGATACCCCATACTTTACTACAACACCTTCTGGCATTTAAGCCACCCAACACAACTACATAGTTCCTTCTACTCAGACCATCCACACATCTAGCTAACTCATTCCAGAATTCATCCCGCTCTTCCTCACTTCTCTCACATCCTGGCCCATACGCACTAACAAAAGCCCAACATTCCCTTCCTATCCTAGCCCTCATCGAAATCAGCCTAGATGACACTTCTTTCCATTCCACTACCTGATTTACCATCCATTCACTCAGCAATAATGCCACACCTTCTCTCGCTTTCCCCATTTCAACTCCAGACACCCTACCCGTCACATCACCAAATGCCACTTCTCCTTTTCCTTTCATCTTCGTCTCACACAATGCCAATACATCCATCCTCCTCCTACCAAACATATATCCAATCTCACATCTTTTGCTCTCTACTGTACTACAACCACGCAAATTTTGACACCCCAAAACTAGAGTTTGGGGAGAAGTTATTCTCCCCTCTACTCCCCTTCTTCTTTGATGTCTCGCAGGAGGTTGATACAAGGGGGGGATTCCTAGTCCCCTCGCTATGAACCATTTAGTCGACTTTTATAACACGCAGTGGAACAAGGAGGAAGTATTCTTATCCCCTCCCTCAGGGGGATATATATATATATATATATATATATATATATATATATATATATATATATATATATATATATATATATATATATATATATATATATATATATATATATATATATATATATATATATATATATATCCCCCTGAGGGAGGGGATAAGAATACTTCCTCCTTGTTCCACTGCGTGTTATAAAAGTCGACTAAATGGTTCATAGCGAGGGGACTAGGAATCCCCCCCTTGTATCAACCTCCTGCGAGACATCAAAGAAGAAGGGGAGTAGAGGGGAGAATAACTTCTCCCCAAACTCTAGTTTTGGGGTGTCAAAATTTGCGTGGTTGTAGTACAGTAGAGAGCAAAAGATGTGAGATTGGATATATGTTTGGTAGGAGGAGGATGGATGTATTGGCATTGTGTGAGACGAAGATGAAAGGAAAAGGAGAAGTGGCATTTGGTGATGTGACGGGTAGGGTGTCTGGAGTTGAAATGGGGAAAGCGAGAGAAGGTGTGGCATTATTGCTGAGTGAATGGATGGTAAATCAGGTAGTGGAATGGAAAGAAGTGTCATCTAGGCTGATTTCGATGAGGGCTAGGATAGGAAGGGAATGTTGGGCTTTTGTTAGTGCGTATGGGCCAGGATGTGAGAGAAGTGAGGAAGAGCGGGATGAATTCTGGAATGAGTTAGCTAGATGTGTGGATGGTCTGAGTAGAAGGAACTATGTAGTTGTGTTGGGTGGCTTAAATGCCAGAAGGTGTTGTAGTAAAGTATGGGGTACCAGGTGGGAATGAGAGTGGCGAGAGACTGTTAGATATGTGTGTGGAGCAAGAGTTAGTGATAGGCAATAGTTTATTTAAGAAGAAGTTAATAAATAAGTATACATGGATGAGAGTGGCAAATGGAAGAGTGAAAGAAAGAGCATTGATGGATTATGTGTTGGTAGCAAAGAGCATGGTTGGTAGAGTGAAAGATGTACATGCATTCAGGGGTGTGGCTACTGGAATGTCTGATAATTTTTTGGCTGAAGCAAAAGTGGTATTAGCAAAGGAGTGGAGAAATAGTGTGGGGGGATGTCGAAGGGAAATAGTGATGGTGGAAGAGTTGAAAAAGCCAGAGAAGAGACGGAAATATCAGGACAGGTTGAGAGTGGCATATAACAAGGTGAAAGAAAGAGAAGTTGGGGAGTTAGGGGAGGAATGGGGGTTGATGAAAGAATGTTTTGTGGGACATGCAAGTGATGTGTGTGGAAAGAGGTTTGTTGGAGGTGGCATGAGGAGGGGCAGCGAGTGGTGGAATGGAGGGGTGAAAATGAAGGTGGAAGAGAAAAAGAGGGCTTTTGAGGAATGGCTGCAGTGTAAAAGTAGGGAGAAGTATGAAAGATATAGGGAGAAAAATGTGGAAAACAAGCGGAAGGTAGAGGAAGAGAAGAGGTTGGCAAATGTTAGGTGGGGACAGGATTTTAGTAGGTCATATGAGGAGAATAAAAATAAGTTTTGGAAAAAAGTGAAGAGAGTAAGGAAGGGTGGATCGAGGATGGAAGAAACAGTGAAAGATGTGAATGGACAGATGTTAAGAGGGAACGATGCTAGGAAAAGATGGGCAGAATATTTTGAGTGCTTGCTGAATGTTGAGGAAGATAGAGAGGCAGCTATGGTGGCAGTGGGAGGGGTTCAAGGGCCAGTATTGGGAGATGAATATGAGAGACAGATTACAAGAGAGGAGGTGAAAAGGGCATTGTATGAAGCGAAAGCAGGTAAAGCACCTGGAATGGATGGTGTGAGAGCGAAAATGTTGAAAGAAGGGGGTGTGACTGCATTGGAATATTTAGTGAGTGTTAATATATGCTTCGTGTTGTCATTGGTGCCAGTGGAATGGGTGATTGCTTGTATAGTGCCCCTATACAAAGGTAAGGGAGATAAGTATGAATGCAGTAATTTTAGGGGTATTAGTTTGTTGAGTGTGTTAGGAAAAGTGCATGGTAGGATACTGGTTAATAGGATTAGGGATAAGACAGAATATTTGATCGCGGAAGTGCAGAGTGGTTTTAGGAGAGGTAGAGGTTTCATAGATCAGATTTTTATAGTTAGGCAGTTATGTGAGAAATATTTAGCAAAGGGTAAGGATGTGTATTTTGCATTTTTGGATCTGGAGAAAGCATATGATAGAGCTGATAGAGAGGCTATGTGGAATGTTTTGAGATTATATGGAATTAATGGTAAATTGTTGCATGCAGTGAAGAGTTTGTATGAGGGCAGTATAGCTTGGGTTAGAGTAGGGAATGAAGTGAGTGAGTGGTTTCCAGTGAATGTGGGACTGAGACAGGGATGTGTGATGTCACCATGGCTGTTCAATATGTATATTGATGGAGTTGTAAGAGAGGTGAATGAGCGAGTGCGTGGTCGAGGTTTGAGAATGGTAGATAGGGATGATAACGAGTGGGAGCTGAATCAGTTGCTGTTTGCAGATGATACTGTGGTGGTGGCAGATTCAGAGGAAAAGCTGTGTCAGTTAGTATCAGAAATTGGAATGGTGTGTGAGAGAAGGAAGTTGCAAGTGAATGTGGGAAATAGTAAGGTTATGAGGTGTACAAGAAATGAGGATGGTGCTGGATTGAATGATATGTTGAATGGAGAGACACTTGAGGAGGTTAATCAGTTTAAGTATTTACGCTCGGTTATAGCTGCAAATGGTGGACTGGAAGCAGAT
>JAXCGZ010013347.1:57500-65000 GCA_037179515.1 Halocaridina rubra | reverse complement strand
CCTAGGACTTATGATTACTAAGTCAAGGCGCTACCACTACACCACAGAAGGTTAAAAGGAATCCAACCTTATAGCTTATATCTGCTATACTTAGGAATGAACGCATTGTAACTGAATGCCACTATGTTCATATTACAGATTCCCCAACCTCAATCGTGGCTTCATTTTCTAGCATTTAATTCAATTCCCAATCTCATTCTGATCATACAATAACTAAGCAAGCATATTACATATGTGAAAACTTGAATCATTTTTTTACCCCGACCGGGACTCGAACCTAGGACTTATAATTACTAAGTCAAGGCGCTACCAACTACACACCATAGAAGGTATAAAATTAATCCAACCTTATAGCTTATAAGGTCGGGGTATCAAAATGACTCATGTTTTCACATATGTAATGTCCTTGCTTGTTTATTGTATGACCCGAATGAGATTGGGAATTGAATTAAATGCTAAAAAATGAAGCCACGAGTGAGGTTTGGGAATCTGTAATATGAACATAGTGCCATTCAGATAGAATGCGTTCATCCCTAAGTATAGCTGATATAAGCTATAAGGTTGGATTCCTTTTATTCCTTCTGTGGTGTGTAGTTGGTAGCGCCTTGACTTAGTAATTATAAGTCCTAGGTTCGAGTCCCAGTCGGGGTAATAAAAAAATGATTCATGTTTTCACATATGTAATGTGCTTGCTTGGTTATTGTATGACCCGAATGAGACTGGGAATTGAATTAAATGCTAAAAAATGAAGCCACGAGTGAGGTTGGGGAATCTGTAATATGAACATAGTGGCATTCAGTTAGAATGCGTTCATCCCTAAGTATAGCAGATATAAGCTATAAGGTTGGATTCCTTTAATACCTTCTGTGGTGTGTATTCAGATGCGCCTTGACTTAGTAATTATAAGTTCTAGGTTCGAGTCCCGGTCGGGGTAAAAAAATGATCCATGTTTTCTCATATGTAATGTGCTTGCTTGTTATTGTATGACCCGAATGAGATTGGGAGTTGAATTAAATGCTATATATATATATATATATATATATATATATATATATATATATATATATATATATATATATATATATATATATATATATATATTATATATATATATTTATATATATATATATATATATATATATATATATATATATATATATATATATATATATATATATATATATATATATATATATATATATATATATATATATATATATATATATATATATATATATATATATATATATATATATATATATATATATATATATATATATATATATATATATATATATATATATATATATATATATATATATATATATATATATATATATATATATATGTATATATATATATATATGTATATATATATATATATATATATATATATATATATATATATATATATATATATATATATATATATATATATATATATATATATATATATATATATATATATATATTATGTAAATATATATATATATATATATATATATATATATATATATATATATATATATATATATATATATATATATATATATATATATATATATATATATATATATATATATATATATATATATATATATATATATATATATATATATATATATATATATATATATATATATATATATATATATATATATATATATATATATATATATATATATATATATATATATATATATATATATATATATATATATATATATATATATATATATATATATATATATATATATATATATATATATATATATATATACATATATATACATATATATATATATATATATATATATATATATATATATATATATATATATATATATATATATATATATATATATATATATATATATATATATATATATATATATGTATATATATATAAATATATATATATATATATATATATATATATATATATATATATATATATATATATATATATATATATATATATATATATATATATATATATATATATATATATATATATATATATATATATATATATATATATATATATATATATATATATATATATATATATATATATATATATATATATATATATATATATATATATATATATATATATATATATATATATATATATATATATATATATATATATATATATATATATATATATATATATATATATATATATATATATATATATATATATATATATATATATATATATATATATATATATATATATATATATATATATATATATATATATATATATATATATATATATATATATATATATATATATATATATATATATATATATATATATATATATATATATATATATATATATATATATATATATATATATATATATATATATATATATATATATATATATATATATATATATATATATATATATATATATATATATATATATATATATATATATATATATATATATATATATATATATATATATATATATATATATATATATATATATATATATATATATATATATATATATATATATATATATATATATATATATATATTTATATATATTTATATATATATATTTATATATATATTAACTTTATATATTTTTCATATATATTTCAGTAACTGTAAAGCTAATTTTCTCTTCAACTCAAGCTGATAACTATGCGAGGTAATTTCAAGTGAATACTCTTTAATTATATTTATGATACCTTTTGATCAGTATTTTCTGTGATTACCGCAACAGGTTTGGAGATAAACTTCACAATAAAATTTATAAATACTTTTTTAATAGTTTTAAGTAATTACGCATGCATTGCTTCATCTTATTATATCTAAAATTTTAACTTTAGAGATATTGTTTCCAATACAATCTCAGAAATTAATATGTATATTGTGAGGTTATCGAAGGATATTTTTTAAGGGTTAGAGAGTGAGTGCTCTTTTTTCTATTTTGGGTCTTACAGTAGTTTTGGGAAATATATTGCTCGGTTACAGGCCTATATATGTGTTCGTAAACTAATAAATACCAGAATGATATCTTACCTGGTATTTTATAAGCACCTGGTCCCTGTGTAAGAAGAACTCCTTCAGGAGAATAACGCAACTCCTCAAGAGTGAAGAGCCCTATGCCTTGTACAAATGCACCCTCAATTTGCCCAATATCAATTGCAGGGTTCAGAGACTCTCCAACATCCATCATAATATCAGTTCTGAGAACCTGTGAAGCCAAAGTAGCTTTTCTAAGCTCTGAAGTAGTAATAGTATTTTGGTATCCCATTACAAAAATATATTTCACTGAGGCATGAAAGTAGAGATAACTTTTCTAATCACATGTCACGTCATAACATACTTACTGAATGATTTCCTGTAAGACAGTCTATCTCGACTTCTGTTACAGCAGCGCCATAGCTATAATAAGAACAGACGCTGCCCTCTTGCTTGTCAAAGTCATAACCTGTTATGCCAGTGCTTCTGAAAAAATAAAGATCCATTGTTTTTTAATTGTGTTCTCGTGAGATTATCAGATATTTTAATTAAGATGAAATATAGTAAAACACCACTTTGATGGAACTGATATTATATTCTAAGATATGGTTCAGTCTGACCTCTCATTCCACTAAGCATATCTAACCAGTGCTGCCAGCACTTATATTAAGTAGTAACTGATAACTGGATCTATAATGCAAACTGAGAAAACTCAATACTATGAGTAATACAGCAGGATATTATCACCTTTTTTACCCAATGCACTTAGATTTATATTTTGCGTTTTAGCTGGGAATAGTTATTGCAATAGACTGTGCTTGTTAAGCTACTCAAAATTCTTACTTGTAATAGCCAGTGGCCGAGAGTGATATTCTACTGAAGTAGGCTTCCTTCACCCAATCTTCCCAAGAGCCCTTTGGATTTTTTGTAATTAGAGGGTCAAGTCTCTGTAGTATGGTAGTGCATGCATTCTGTAATCAAATAGAAAAAGTTAATTTGCTAATATTCCATAAATAGTCACCCCTAAGCAAAATTTTTCATGATTCATCAAATTCACAATGTAGGAAATTCATCCTAAGAGTACATACCAGCACTGCCATCCCATTTAAGTCTGATGATATGGAAGCTGCGGTAGCAGACGTATTCGGCACTTTGTCTGTTGATGTTTCAGCAATTAATATTTTATCCGCTGAAATTTTAAGCACTCTAGAAGCTACCTAAAAATATATAAAGAATTTGAGTTGCATGAAATAATAGCTCTTGCTAATTTTTGTGTGAAAAATTTAAGATTTAAAAATATATTGCAAACTGATTGTATTGGGGATATTTTCTCCAATCTGATGAGGTGAGAAGTACAGCTACTCTCTGCTGGTTTTTCTCTGTATAATTTACAGTGCTCCCTCGTTTATCATGGGGGTTCGGTTACGGAACCGGCCACGATAGGTGAAAATCCGCGAAGTAGGATCACAATATATACATAGGTATTTTACATTTATTTTTGACTTTACTGTATAAACCCTCCCTGCAGTATTAAAAAACCACCCTTTACTTTATTGATAACAGTGTGCAAGCGTAAATTTATATGAAAGTGATAGGTAAACTTACCGTGAATGAGGTGATGATGACGTGTACATACTCATATACATAGGTATTTTAAATTTATTTTTACCTTTACTGTATAAACCCTCCCTTTACTATTAAAAACCACCCATTACTTTATTAATAACAGCATGCAAGCGTAACTTTATATGAACGTGATAGGTAAACTTACCATGAATGAGGTGATGATGACGTGTATAGACTCCAGAGGAAATTCTTACTCAGCCAATGACAGCTTTACGGCTGTTTTTTTTTTGCGAGAGAAGAACATGGTAATGGGGAGTTGCTGTCACTGTTTCTTCATTTGTTGGAAGATGGTTTTGTAAGGAATCATGGCGTTGTCGAAAAGATTGCAGAAGGTCACCAAACGAACCATATTATCGTCTTGTTCTTGCGAGAGTTGTTGGACTGCTTTCACATGTTCATACATGGCTGCCAGACGTTTGAGTGTAAGGCCAAGTTCTTCTATTTCTTTGTGCGTTTTCTCTGGTTTTCTTCTTCCTCTTCTTCGCTCGCTGATTTTGTCATTTCCTTCTAGTCTTCATTGGTCAAAGGCCATGATAGGCAGTCGATCAGTTCATTCACGTCTTCGTGAGTCATATCTTCAAAGCCTTCTCCTCCTAGAAATGAAGCCAACTTTACAGCTTTCGCAACTGCCGAGTTATTGACTTCGTCAGGAGGGAATCCCTTGTAGTCGTAAATGACTTCGGGCCACAATTTCTTCAACCTGGTATTGATTGCGGGGTATTACGATCCTATTCGCTGTTTTACTAAATTAAATATTTGCTGTTTTCCTGATAATTGCCTCGTCCCTTTTGATGTATCGAACAGTAGATTCGTTGATGCCAAAATGGCGGCCGATATCCGCGAACCTTCTTCCTTCCTTCAGCATATCTAACAGTTTTACCTTATCTGCTATGGTCAACATCTTCCTTTGCTGCTTAGGCTTACTACCAGAAGCCTTAGAAGATAAAGGACGCTTGGGAGGCATTGCAGAGGTTGGAAAACGAGATTAAGAAAATCACAAGCACAACGGCACTCACGTGAGTTAGGCTGAATGGGTGAGGCAAGCTAATGAAAGACACTGGGAGGATTAAACTTCAATCAAAAAGCCCATCAGACCCCATGATATGGAACATACAGGAAAACAATTCTGCGATTTGCTGTCTCCCACCCTGTAAGCCAATAGCCTCTTATGAACTATCTCACGTAGGTGAAATCCTTTGCGCTTTTCAAGACGCCAATATAGTGTGCGCTATCATACAGTATTTTACATGGTGCAATACTGTGAGTTACATGTTTATATTTATGTTTTTTACTATCTTTTACTGCTTAATTATTCTTGGGCTAGGAAATACTTTTTTTCATCAATAAAATAATCAATATACTGGAAATTTTAATATGTACTAGCTCACGTAGGTGCGACCCTTTTCTTTTTCCAAATTGCTGATACGGGTATCGTATTTTACATGGTGCAATGCTGTAAGTTATATATTTAAATTTATGTTTTTTACTGTTTTTTACTGTTTTATTATTCTTAGGCTAGGAAATAAATTTTTTATCAATAAAATAATCAGAATACTGGAAAATTTAATTTATGGTAGCTCACGTAGGTGCGACCCTTTGCGTTTTCTGAAACACCGATACCGGTATCGTACTTCCTATGGTGCAGAGTTACATGTTTAAATTTATGTTTTTTTTACTATTTCTTACAGTTTTATTATTCTTAGGCTGGTAAATAAATTTTTTTATCAGTGAAATACTGAAAATTTTAAGTTTTTTATATTTTAATATTCTCGCATATACCCAGAAAAAAGCTCACCAAAAAAACTGCGATGCACTGAATTCGCAATACGTGAACCGCGATATAGCAAGGGAACACTGTATATGCAACCCAATTAAATATACTATGCTTAAGTTCAAGGTAAAACTTTTAAAATCCATTGGTGCATTTGAGGAGAGGTGCATGAATTTCAAGTACATTGCAGCATTTAAAAACTAGGTAATTAAAATAACAGTAAGAGCTACGGAAAAAAGAGCAATTTGGAAGGAGAAACCAGTAGAGCAGAAACAACAATACGTAAAATCACCAATTAATTATGGGATATCATAATTGCCAATCACAAATGATGAACAGCCAACAAACTTATTTGAAAACTTCAAAACTAATAATGAGATGATAGAGCAGTGGGTGGTCAAAGAGCAAATCCCTACCAGAGGTACGATAAAGGTTATGGAAGTTAAAGAGAATGAAAAAGTTTTAGAGTGCAGCTAGGGCAGTGCACTAATACCTCAATTTAACGGATTAATAAGGGTGTCCGTTGTTTCCAAATTGGGGTATAAAGTGACAAAAATTGCATTATAAATAGAAGACAAATATTGCCTTTAATCAAGCACTACCTCGAGCACAACATTCAGTGTGACAATGTAAAATACCTGTACACTATAAACAATGTTATTTTTTGTGAATATCTGTATGTGTGTGAGAGATAGATACATAAATAGATAGATAGATAGATAGACAGATACATAAATGAATAGACAAATAGATAGACAGATAGATAGATAGATAGATAGATAGATAGAGAGAGAGAGAGAGAGAGAGAGAGAGAGAGAGAGAGAGAGAGAGAGAGAGGAGAGAGAGGAGAGAGAGAGAGAGAGAGGAGAGAGAGAGAGAGAGAGAGAGAGAGAGAGAGAGAGAGAGAGAGAGGCGATTCAGTCACCACAAATATAATGCATGGTGTCTTTAATAAGTTTTATAGAGAAACGTAAGATTATACATAATTGACTATTATTATTATTATTATTATTATTATTATTATTATTATTATTATTATTATTATTATTATTATTATTATTATTATTATTATTATTATTATTATTATTATTATTATTATTATTATTATT
>JAXCGZ010013347.1:37500-45000 GCA_037179515.1 Halocaridina rubra | reverse complement strand
AAGCCTAAGCTCATCTTAAGTGGGAGAGCAACTAGGCCTCTCTTCCTGTATTTATTCTCTCTGAAATTAGAATCCCATCACTTTTTTCCATTCTTCTTTTACCTTAAAATATTTCTAATGATTGTAATTTCACTTTTCATTAAATGGTATATATTATTATTAGAGGTAGAAATTATTACATTTTCTTACATATTAATATTTCCAATTTCTGTATAAGTTTCCTTTCAGGATCCATCATAAGCTATCATGATAAATCAAATCATATGAACTTAAGATTTATGAAGATGGTCCTCGATTCACTACAAATATGAAAGTTATCCATAAAACTTACTTATTGAACATTTCTATCTGAGTTTTCCGAACATGATAACTTGCTTGATTTAAGACTTCATCCCAGCACCTCCTAACTGTACATCTCTCCAGAATATGCTTAGAATGAGTTGCGTCACCTGTTTTGTACATATTTCTTTCACGTATCTATTAAAGAAAACATCTTAATTTTAAGAAAGCAGACTGGGCCTATCATAGATATTGTAGTTTAATGCTTAGCAATTGATCACATATTTTATTCGAGTTACTTATAATCACAAATTATTTTTTGTTTTCTCTGCACATCAAACCCATAAAATCATACCAGGTTTGTATTCACATTGAGAAAAGCTGCAACTCTTGATATAATGTCTTCTGCAAATATTGTCCCCTGAGGTGCTCCGAAGCCACGAAAAGCCGTATTTGAAGGTAAATTTGTCTTACAAGCATAACCTGTAATCTTTGCGTTGTCACATCTGAAAAGTGTTGAAATAAGGTATATATGTAAATAATGTATTAATAATTTTCAATATTAAAAGAGAGTTTGATATATATCTTTAAATATTCACATGAGATGTATTCATAAAATCTATAATTTATCAAATGCATTCCAGCCGAAGAGAATAGCTTACTTATATGCACTGTCCATTGCAAACATGGCTTTTTGAACGACTAAGTACGAAACATCAAGGGAATAACCAGCATTTGCATATAAATCTGCTTCTATAGCCGAGAGAATCCCTTTGTCAGAAAAACCTACTTTCCATTTGCACAGGAAGGGGTGTCTCCCACCTGTCAATACCATATCTTCATGTCTATCCAACATAATTCGCACAGGGCAGTTCAATCTGTAATTAAATGAGCAAATAATATTTGTCAGGGCTGTTCACTTTCTAAAGGTGATAATCATTGGTAGTTGGTAACTAGCATGACATATTAGAGTACTTTATATTAAGAGATAAGTTTCTCAGATTTTTGATGTAATACGATTACATTCAGAGAATTTTTTTTTTTATGATATTTGATACCCATCGCAGATATATCTGACTTACACAGCTGCAGCTACACAGAGAGGCATTGCAATAAAAGGAGGTTTAGTTTCCTTTCCACCAAATCCACCTCCCAATCTCTTTACATGACAGATAACTCGGTTTTTAGGTACTCCCAGGATATGTGCCACTTTTTCTTGCATATCTGTTGGGTTTTGAGTTGAAGAGAAAATTTCCATTATCCCATCTTCACATCTTGGGACAACTAACTGAGCCTGTGTCTCAAAATAAAAATGTTCCTGACCTCCTACATGCATTTCCCCTTCAAGAACATGAGACGTTTTTAAGGCACTTTCAGTGTTTCCTTTGCACAGTGTCCATTTATTGAAATAAGACTTTTCACGAATTGCATCCTAAAAAGAAATGAAAGCACAGTATCATAAGAATATCACAAGTGAGTATATACCAATAAGCTACTATGCTGTATCCGAAATTACTTAAAATATCTCTGTTGTCTTATTGCTCTCAGCATAGTATTCAATGAGAATGAACTTAATATATACCTGTATATCATTCATGAGATGACATAAATTTTTTTTTCGCAAAATATTATTTCTCTACCTTATTCTTAACTCTTTTATTCCAGAGGTTAATTGAATATGTCAAATATTTCGTATTACAAAGCTATGCACATCTAATATTCGTCTACAATATGTGCTAATGATGCAAACCTGTATTGTTATAACAAGGGGTTTTATATTTTCATAATGTATTTTCACTAGTTTTGCAGCTCTTTGTGCAATAGGCTGATTCTTTGCCACAATCATTCCTATTATTTGACCAACACATGTCACCACATCTGGCACAAACACCACTTCATCTTCGGCAACTCTATTTTTGTCACCTAGAGAACAAAAGAGAATATCTTAAATGAAGTTATTACAGAGGAGTGATGTGGTGATCGAAGCATAATATGGAAAGCATTAAGGAATTCCCAAGGAAATAGCCTCTAACTTAGCTATTTTTTTCATTTAATACTGGCTTTGTTTGACCCTTAATAACTGGATACAGTATTTTATTACCTGTTGTTGTGTGTCACATTGTGGTATGATTAAGCATACTATTCTTATAAAAGTTATAGTCATATTCATGTACTACAATTCCTTGGATAAAAAGTGGTTATATACTTACTTGTCAGATCTCTCGCACAAAAGAACCTTACAACGCCATCTAGATTTAGAGCTTCCGATTCATCAATTGAGATAATCTTGGCATGTGCACGGCAAGAGTACACGAATGAAGCATAGAGTTCATTTTCATAACGAGGTATATCATCAACATACACGGCTTCTCCAGAGACTTGTTTCAGAGCTGAGGTATGAATCAATGGCCGGCCTATGGGATCCACTGTACTCTGACTAGAGGGTACCTTAGATATTGAGATTTAAGAGGAGAGAAAATTCAAATTTGATAAAAAGGAGAAAAAGTAAATATCTATAAACTTAATTGCAATATATTTTATTTTGTGCTACATTAACATCTTGCACCAGTACATAGCTGTTATATAATTTATTGTGTCATAAAAGATTATAAAACAATGACAACACAGTACCTTCTGAAAGAGTTGCGTACTTCTTGGTAATATGTACGTAGGTGCCTCTATTGCTTTCAGTTCATCATCTGCAAGGGGGCTTACTTTATCAGGCATCCTTAAGCTTAGTTGTCGGAGCACATTTAAGTAGTATTTGAAGAAGAAGCTGTTGGAGACACAGATTTTTTTTAGCTACAACAGTATATATATATATATATATATATATATATATATATATATATATATATATATATATATATATATATATATATATATATATATATATATATATATATATATATATATATATATATATATATATATATACTAGCCTAGTTGCACGATATGTATATAATATAGATTCAGTTATCATATTACAGCATCTTAGATAATGCTGCTACACCCGAACTTAAACCACTATTGCAAGAGAGACGGTATTAATAGTTTATGTCACACATTTGTACTGGTGATTTGTTTCATAGGCTCTACATGTAATAGGTGGTGACAACCTAATTCAAGTAAGCGTCAGATAACTATGCTACTCTTCACACATCTGTCATTATGCAATAGGCTATTTTTTTGAGGCTTCTTCTTCCTTAAGTGGAAAAGAGAGGGTAGGTGGGTATTAACGAGTTGCTTGCACTCAGAAAAATACTCTATTCCTCTCTCACATAGCCTTTTCCTGTCACTTTGCATCCCATCAATATTATTACAATCTCAGATCTCAAGAAGGGCAAACGGGGAACTCTAGACTCCTTAAGAAGGAAACAAGACACGTGACTCTTAGTTGGTTTTCTTCTTCCTTTCTTTTAGTGACTTGGAAAAACCTATACAGAGACAAAACAACCATACTATAAGATTATGGCCACACCAGACTCGACGAGCGGGGAGGCTTGAACAGGGAGGAATGACGCGATATATGTGGGTGGCTACCTGGATGAGCAAGGAGTTATGTCGCTCCCCTTACCCTTCTCATGTGACGCTACACGATACAGTATGTTCCAAAATGACGCACACTGCCCAGTGACATCCCAAGCTATTTTCATCATATTCATTATGTCAACTGAACAAATTATTGAAGACGTTGACACTTCCTATTTGGATAGGCATCGCGATGATGCTGATCTCGCCACTCATCGCTCCACGCTACCTTCCCACTCGTCTCCTCTGGTGTGGCCGCAGCCTAAGGGTTTCAAAGTATACCTAGCTCATTGAGGCTGTGGAAGATTTCCTTATACTATAAAGGTACATTATAAATGATGTCTATAAATGCCATAAACAACATTGAGAGAAAAAAGGTTATGCAATTAAAAATATCAATTGAAAATTTAAATTTTAATATGCATAGGGTGGCATATAACCTTTTGTTCTGAGACTAGGGAGAAAGTTGTTAATTGTACATGTGCGTTATCTTTGTTTTTCATTGCTTTTTATATAAAGTTTGCTGATGGGCTTACCACTATGACTTTCGGAGTTGGAAATAGCGAATCTATTCATGTTGTTGACGCATACCAGGCAAATTACTACCACAAGGTAATGGATGTTGGAGCTACTTTCATTGCCATAAAATGGATCACCAACATACAGGGCCAAAATGAAAGCTGAGTTACTGAGATATGACAACGTCCACATCAGACAATGATTGGTGGGATATGGCAATGTCAATACAACCTTTTGCTCTGTGGTACCAGAAAATACTTCCAGGAAAGCATAATCATCACTGCAGAATTATGTGGGAAGCAAAGCAGATGCAATGCAAATGTTGCACAAGAATTCAATGATTATATGGGATGAATATGAATCAAGTAAATATTTTGGATGAAAAGTTGATCCCAATTCTGAAGGAATCTAGAAGCTTGTTGGATCCTGACGAAATGTGTTTTCTCCATAAGTGCTCCATGCTTTTGTGCAAATAAGATGCAAAATCTGATGACTAATTCTCTTTATCAAGCTGAATTCAGCGGACCTCACCTTCCGTACATATTTGTATTCAAAAGACTAGCTTGTAAGACATCTGCACAATGTGCTGGAGGATCTTGAACTCAAACATTGATGTATTTGTATTGATGCTCCAGCCAAATCCCTAAAGATTGCAGAATGTTTGAGATGCCAAGCCTCCACCAAAATATTGAGGCAGGAGAGATTTTATATTGTTTTTAACAAATTTTTAAGATCATAGATTCTTCCGCACTAAAAATCGTTTTTATGCATTAGTAGCAAATTACTATATTTCGGTAGTGGAGAGATATATTACAATACGTTACTTTTAATGCCAAACTGCATACGGCAATAAAAAATGTGAATGCAGTCGGACAGATAACAGTCTCTCGGTTTTTATATCCATGTTTATCTTTTTACTACTTTTTCCATTTTAAATTCTTAAAGATATACTAATGCAACTTCTATCAATCTGGCCTGAAGTTGTCTTATGAAAACCCATAGAACGTATCAGAAATTTATGAAAAAAAGTCTCCACCCAAGTAACATTTAGTGTATTTACACTCTCTGAAACTGATGTTATTTCCATGACAGATTTGCTTATCATTTAAAGGGTGTATTTTTTAGCAATATGAATGTTTCCCTTTAAAACAATATTGCGCAGTTCAAATTTTAATTTTGTGGGTTTTTAATATGATTAGCTTTTTGCCTTCTAGGATAAGTAAGAATTTCATTCACTTAAGATATTGCTTGCATATAAGGATCTCAGAAGAAACTTTAAAACTTACATACTAAGGTGCATGCACTGTATCAGTATTAATTATGAATTTCTACAAAATGTTGTTGAGGGTTAACAGTTCAAGCAAGAGGTAATGAAAAATGTAATTCCTTGCGAAATGCAAAGGTTGTTATATATGATGTGCATCAGGCTATTACAGCCTCTTACTTATTACTGTACCTGACTGCGACGGTGCGACGATATTCAGTCATTCCACCAGGAGCAGATGGTGACAGAGGTAAATCTTCCAATAAGAGTGACATTCCTCTTTCCAGGAGAGATGAATTCCAGGATTTCCCAGTTAGCTCCTGTTTCATATGAAAAATATTAAGAGCAGTTAATTGCTATTAAAGCTTGAATAATGGGCTTGCATATGATTATAAAGCAAATATAAGTGAGGCAATAATTCTACTTCTGATTAAATCACTTATATACACACATACTCCACTCCGTCACATTGCAAAGATAAGAGATCAATTGCCAATATTAGAGAAGATTATTCAACTAAAGAGGTATGCAAAGCATTGATGTAGTTAGATTCTCATAAATCTATGGGACTAATGACATATCACCTTTTGACTTAAGAGGTGTGCTAAGCGTTTATTGGCATTTATGGATCGTATTTGAAGAGTTAATGGAATCTAGGGAGATTCTAAGATGCTGGAAGCAAGAAAATGTGGTATCCATATTCAAATAGAGATGGAGAAACACTGCTATAAACCATATGTCTAGGTTTTGCTTAGCATAGTTTACAAAGTTATGGAGACAAGCTTTAGAAAACATGTTTCTCTTTAGCTTGAGTTCAACTTTTTGTCAGTGAGACAACATAGCTTCTTGGAGTCAGTGAGACAACATAGTTTCTTGGAAGGCAGGTCTACAGTACTGAAGTTACTAGAAATGTATGATTAAGTAAGCCAAATCTGACAAGAAAGAGAGGTCTGAGTAGAACGCATATTCTTAGATTTTCAGAAGGTAATTGATACAGTCCCACATGGGAGACTTACTAGGAAGTTACAGGTAATGGCAAGTATAGCTGGAAATGTCTTGCAGCGGAATAAAATCTTTAGGTGAAAGGGAACAGAGGGTTAGAATAAGACACTCAGTATGTTACTGGAGAATGGTTAGTAGTAGTGTTCTACTGGGATCAAATTTAGGGCTATTGTTATTTCTTATATTTAGAAATGATCTCCCGAAATCTGTTAATGCATTTTAAATATGCTCACGGATGATGCAAAAGACGAGTATATGACGAGACCTATGGTAAAGAATTTCAGGAAGACCTTAGTAGTCTGCATGAGTGATTAGAAAAGCGGCTAATGAGATTCATGCTTCAAAATGCATGGTACTGAGAATAGGAAAAATTACAAGCAAACTAAAGTTTGGGTACTCAATAACAGGAACGGCACTTCAAGAGAAAAGGAAGAAAAGAGATCTAGGTGTAAAGATATAAGTAGATTTGTCTGCAAATATGGATATGAATGGCATAATAAAGGCTCCACATGCTTTCTTATTAAATGCAATAATGGTTTTCCGGCATATGGACAAGGAAATATTCAAATATATTAACCTAACTTATGTGAGAACAAAGCTTGAATATGCACCACCCTTTTGAAATATGAGCTTGAAAAAAAAACCTTAAATATAAGCTGGAAAATGTTAAGAGCCAGGCCGTGAAGCTGGTGACGGAAATGTGCAATGTCAGTCATGAGGAAAAGCTGAGTCAGTTAGACTTACCGTCACCTGAAGAAGTAAGGAAGGGAATATGATGATGGTCTTCAAATTCCTTTATTGTTTTGACAGAATGGATAGGGATTGATAATTAGATATTGGTGGCTTTCGAACAGGAGGTCAAAGTATAAAGCTTTGAAAAAAATATTTGTTTGCAGAAAATAAGG
>JAXCGZ010013347.1:12500-25000 GCA_037179515.1 Halocaridina rubra | reverse complement strand
GTATCACATTGCATTTCTTTATCATGCACTGGTGAGAAGAAAAATGAAGACTAGGTTCCTGCGTGCTTGCCAATTGTGCTTTTATAGGCTAGGTTATAGCTGCAAATGGTGGAGTGGAAGCAGATGTGCATCACAAAGTGAATGAAGTATGTAAAGTGTTGGGTACCTTGAAAGGAGTGATAAAGAATAGAGGGTTGGAAATAAATGTTAAGAAAGTTTTGTATGAGAAAGTGGTTGTGCCAACTGTGATGTATGGATCAGAGTTATGGGGTATGAAAGTAAGTGAGAGACGGAAGCTAAATGTGTTTGAGATGAAATGCCTGAGGAGTATGATTGGTGTATCTCGGTTGGATAGGGTTAGAAATGAAGTGGTGAGAGAGAGAACGAGTGTGAGGAAAGAATTTGCAAACAGAGTAGATATGAATGTTCTAAGATGGTTTGGCCAAGTGGAAAGGATGAATGATGAAAGACTGATGAAAAAGGTGATTAATGCGAGAGTTGATGGGAGAAATGCCAGAGGGAGGCCTAAGTTTGGGTGGATGAATGGAGTAAGGAAAGCCCTGAATGATGGGAGGATGAAAGTGAGGGAAGCAAATGAGCGTGCTAGGAAGAGGAATGAGTGGCGAGCGATTGTGACACAGCTCTGACGGGCATCTGCTGTTACCATGGGGCTGCATCTTACAGAGGTAACCCTGTGGTAGGGGCAGTAGGAGGAGTTGGCAGTTGTGAAGCGACACAGGTTGTGGAAGTGCCGGGAGGATGGGCTATGGCACTCCAGCAGTGCCATATGAACAAAAACAAACAAAACAAACAAACTTTATTTCCATTTCAATACAATGGGTATTCGTCAGCCTGGGCAAGCCCCAACCCCCTACTGTGGTGTCCAACCACAGCAGTTCCTGCCAGTAAACAGCTTAAACTCTCGGTCTTGGACGGGAACCGATCTTTCGACCTCGTGAATGCGAAGCCAGCGCGTTACTAGTCATTGCCAATAGAGCAAAGTAATCCCTTTATTGTTTTTTTTATGTCGGCTACCCCCCAATTGGGAGAGACAGCCAAGGTATATAGATAGATAGGAATGTCAGATTATTCTCTTACAACTGATGACATTCAACAACAACAAGTTAAAGGAAACGTATTATGCGGCTGAGTTAGGAGCAGGCCTTAAGCTGTTAAGATCGAGATATTCATGAAAAACTGAAACATTAAAAAATAAATGAGGGCAAAATCAAGATTGAGAATTATGAAAGGAAGATTGAAGGTGATACTTAGTTTGTTTATAAAAGTTGGGGCATTAGCAAAAAGGGACAAAGCAAGAGTGAACAATATGTTGACATTTGAGGAGGACACTATTTAAGAAGGACTTAGTGTATGTCAAGCTCAGACATGGATAGAGAAAAGAGTAATAATTAGTGAGCTATTGAGTGAGAAAACGTATTACTATATATATGAAAGGTACCACTGACTAGAATCTGGAGAAGAGTATGGAGAAAATGGAAATTAGTGAAAAAGGTTGGAAAAAATGTCGTGAGATTTTAAAAAAAGGTATATTTTTGGAAGAAAGTTTGCCGAGTAAGAAAAGTAAGGGATGAATGCCTGGCATTAATAAAGAAACTAATGCATTGCTTGCAGTAAATTTTAGCGAATTTAAATAGGGTAGTACAGTATTAAAGTAATTTGCAATATATGGACAAATATGCAATGTTGGAATCGTTGTGTCTGAGAAGAGGAAGATGACATATTTCAGGGAGAAGGAAAATGTTGATAACAGAGAGATGGTCAGGTACCTAAATTTTGTGTGAAATGCAGTGAGGTGGTGGTGAAGTGGTTGTTGTTGGGCCCTTAATTGCCCAACCAAACGTCACAGAGTCCCTATGGAAGGGCACTTCTGATCTCATGCTCACCCATGAAGCTCTCAGGTCGTGTATGGTGAATCGGTTGTATAGGCTGTGTAATGCATGTTCAGGAAGACACATCCATGTACTAGGAAAGAGCCCATATAGTGTTTGTTTTTAAATAGGTAAAGGAGACGATACAGAATGTTTTAAATATAGGGATTCAGGAAAGTTTTTGGCCAAGTCTTTGTTGAAAGGGTTCTTGGATGTACAGAAGCATGCATTTAGAATGAACATTGTGGATTCAGGTATTGTTAAGGTTGTGTTAACTGAATATTCTTATTTTAGGATATCTAAAGAATTACTAGAGAGTTCATCTCTGTATATTGCAATGATGGGTATAAAGAAGGCATATGACAGGGTGGATGGAAAAGCTGTGTGTTTAGTTCTGCAGATATGTGGGTGGATAAAAATTTTATGATAGGTGTAGGAAGTTTTTATAAGGAAAGTTAGGCTTGTTAAGAGAGTGAATGGTTTCATTTAATAGCTGGGTAAAGATAGAAGCTGTTTGTCATTTATTTATCTATCTATTCAATTAAGCATCACTCCCCATTTTAAAAAGGTGAGTGAGTCAAAGCACACTTTATTCATCAAAAGACGCACTCACCCCATTTCACTCATTGCTAAAGTTCTTATAGAGTTTTCCTACAAGATCCATTTCATATACCCTGGACCTTGATTTATGTGCCAGTCTCCATGCTCCTCCTATTTAGTCATCTTTTACAACACTGAGCAAGTATTTTTTTTCTGACTGCTGGAGAAAGAAAGAAATTGCAGTGTTAGAAAGAATGAACTAGGGGAAGTAAAGGACTCTTAACTCTCAAATCGATAGAACCCACCTACAGCATTTATGCAGAGACAGAGTAAAGACATAAATATGGGGTTGAATATCTTGCTGAGCAGCTCTAATGTTAGAATGTTGGAAGGCTACTATTGCTGATGACAGCACTACTGGATGATTTGGAGGCAGAATGCTTGGGTAGGTGAAAGAATTTGGCTGGATATGTGGGAGGAGGAATTTGAAACTTAGTATGGAAGATAGTAAGGTGATATTTAGGAGAGCAGGAAGTCTGAGTAACTTGGAGGGAAGATTAAATGGACTAATATTCATGAAGGTTGAGATTTTCAGATATGGTGGTTGAGATTGATAGATCATAGTGTAGGAGAAGAAACAAAAGTATCGGACATGGTTTAAGAGATCCTTAGCAAGACAGAAAAAAGATTGGGAAATATGATGGCGTAATTGCTTTCGTTATGCATTGTACTTTTATATACTTACGGTATCTGACAAGTCACAACACTTCCCATCTCTCTCTTTGCTTTATGTTTCTTCGTACCCATGCCTGATGAGGGCAATTTTCTTTGCCCGCCCGTGGCATCACTCATTTGGAAAAAAACTAATTATCTGTAGTTGCAGCTTTTAATCCACACAGATCCAGCAGGCTATCCTGATTTTTTAATTACGGGAAGGTAATCAATTGAAAGATGGTCTTTGATCATTAACCCTGTCCCTCCATGCGTCATCATAATTTATATTGTTCTTACTAAGGGCATTCGCCATCTCTAACCATCTCGGAGTACTGAAATAGCCTTAGCAATTCCTCCTATAGTGTCTTTTTAGCATATCTAATTCTTAATTATATTAATAACTTAAAATTTCAACAAAAAATAAGTGTTTACCTTTACTGCCGAAGGTCAAAATAGCTCTAGCAGCCATAAGCAATGGATTTAGATCACTAATTGGTGACCCAGTCATTATGTTACCTCCAATAGCCTGTTTTTGGAAATAATATTGCAATGAATCCATTGTGAATAGCTTAACTTATGCTTCAGTATTCTAGTATATAAATAATATTCATGAATGTCAACATTATACCCTTACTTACAGCCACATTTCGGATTTGTTTCCCAGCAAACCATCTCAACATCTCTAATATAGCACTAAAGATTCGAGTTCGATGCTCTGAAAAAAGTAAGGATTTATTATTTTGATTATTTCAAAGCTTTTTCTCAAACTAATACAAGTACTCTATTTCAAAAGTTAATAAAAATGTGGTCTCTAGAACCACAAAAGTAATGTGTTCTATTACAACAAACCTTCTTTTTCTTTTATCTGCTCTTGCAAAATTTTGCCAAGTCTGCTTAATGTGACAGAAGCACCGATTTGTAAGCCAGAATCCAGACATTTTATTGCCGTCAGCTCAGGTACATTGGATGGATTGATTAATACGGGATGGAGCTGATTCTTATATTTGACCTCGACACCTGTCAAAACAGAATATAGTTGCTGCAGATCTATAACAATAATCGCATTAAAAAAAAAATAATAATTATATATATATATATATATATATATATATATATATATATATATATATATATATATATATATATATATATATATATATATATATATATATATATATATATATATATATATATATATATATATATATATATATATATATATATATGCAAAGTAAACTGCTATATCAAAGCACAACATGAAGCAATAAAAGGCCCATAAATAAAACACAAAAAGAAGCGAATATTTACTATATATTACGACTGGACTCCAGTCCTCTTCAGGTACAAATGAATCGATATATACAGAGCTCTGGATAAAGAATATTGGGGGCGGGAGAGATATACTAGCTACGATTGTCAGGAGGATCCACGATGGGATTATCTTCAGTGGACGGTCATTTGGCATAATCTTCTTAATGAGGTCTTTTAATATTGCTTCATCCACAACGTAAGGTCTCCACTGTCCAATTGATAAATTTAAGGTTTCTGATTTTTCTATAATGGCTGCTTCAAGTATCTTTCTCTTGTATTGGCAATTACTCTTATATAGCAATGATGGCTCACTCCAATTAATATGGTGACCAGTATCTCGCATATGCACAAATAAAGCAGAACTTTCAGCACCATATCGCACTGCTCTTTTATGCTAAGATATTCTCTGGCCTAGCGAACGACCAGTTTGACCTATGTAAGATTATTGCAGGAACTGCAATTAATTTTATAAATCCCTGCTTCTAAAGCTTTTTTATTTTGATATGCGTTAATAAGTGAAGAACCTATTGTTTTAGGATAATTAAATATAAAAGGATTACTTCTGGCTAATTAAAGACTAAGAATTTTAGTATTTTCTAAATATGGTATTTTAATCGTATTAGCAAAGTTTATTTCAGACTGTTCTGCTGGCCCATTATAATATATTTCATTGGCTTTGTTAATTGCTTTTCCGATTACATACGCGGGATACATGAGACTTTCTAATTGTTGGTGGATTAATTTAAATTTGTATTGCAAATGATGAGTGGAAAACACTCTAATGCCTCCTAGGAAAAGAGAGAATTTGACACATTTTTTAATAAACTTAATGATTTAGTCTCTAGCATCAAGTTTAAAACCGAATGGGAATCGGATGGCAACGTACCATTTTTTGGATGTCTTAATTATGAGAGAGCCCAATAAATACCCATTTACTGTGTATAGGAAGAAAACTTGCTCTGTCTCTTATATACACTTTTTAAGTTATCATGCTTTGTCTGTAAAAACTGGTGTTGCGTACTATCTTTTCCTATAGGCCTTAGAGTGTGTTCCACTCATCATTTGCGATTCGAATTCCAATTAATCCGCCAACAATTAGAAAATCTCATGCATCCCGCATATGTAATCGAAAAGGCAATTAACAAAGCGAAAATAAAATATTATATATATATATATATATATATATATATATATATATATATATATATATATATATATATATATATATATATATATATATTTATTTTATTTATTTTATTTTATTTATTTATTTATTTTTTCTTTATACTCACCATAAAGATTCAGTATCTCTGCAAAGTTTCCCGAGTTGCTGGAGGATGGATCCCAAGCATCCTTATCTCTGGCCTCTGCTCTTTGCTTTCAAAGTTGGCAGAGTAATGCAATTTAGCATTTGCACATTCATAGAAAGATCTAACTTATGTATGTAGAGAGCTTCTAGAATTTGCAGACGTCGAGAACGTTTTGTACAGCTTCGTGCATTATCAAATGCTTATTTAGTTGTTAGTGGATGGTGGTTATATATGAAAATATAATATCCACCTTTAGTTTATATTCACCAGAAAGGTTCAGTATATCAGCGAAGTTTCCAGAGTTGCTGGAGGATGGACCCCAAGCATCCTTATCTCTGGCCTCTGCTCTTTACTTTCAGAGTTGGCAGAGTAATACAATTTGCCGTTTGTGCATTCATAGAAGGGTCTAACTTATGTATGTAGAGAGCCTCTAGAATTTGGAGACGTCAAAAACGTTTTGTACAGTGCAATGACTGTAGTTACTTCACTTCTTCAAACGGAAAGCAAGAGTTATTTTACTTAATATATAAAAGAGGATGTTCACCAATACCAGCAGAATATTGAGCTGATTTAATGATGAAATTCAGGGCTATTTATATGTACAGCTATTTCAGTGGGAGGAGTTACAAACAACCCAAGAGTAATTATTGACCCATTAAATACATCTTTAAAATAACTTAATAATTAATAAATGATTACCTATTTACAATAATTACATATTTTGATAAAAAATATTATTTACAATTTGTGCGTTTGTACAATGCACCCCCTTGGAAGAGACTAAAGGGCGTCATGACTTAGAGAAACGAATAGGAGGAGAATCATCTTCTTGAAGGTAGGCGACTTTCAAACGGTCAATGGATATCCACTCCTCAGTGCCGCGGTTGTTGAGGAGGAATGCCTTTGAACGTCGTTGTATGACTCTATATGGTCCAGTGTAAGGAGATGTTAGAGGCGTCCGATGACTATCCGTTCTGATGAAGAAGTGGGGGGCTGTGTTGAGGTCTCGTGGAATGAAAGTTTTTCTGTTATTCTGGTATATTTGTTTTACAGGTGTGTATTTTCCAGTTATCTGGTGGAGACGATCGAGATCTTCATGGTGATTGTTGTTTGGGAAAAACTCCGCAGGTACCACCAAGGGGTCGCCATATACCATCTCGGCTGAGGATACGTTAAGACCTTCTTTGGGAGTAGTTCAGACTCCAAGGAGTACCCAAGGTAGTTGATGTCTCCAAGAAGTGCTTGTACCAGTGGGTGACGATGGCTGCCTTTAGTGTTCTGTGCATGCGTTCAACCATGCTGTTGGCTTCTGGATTGTAGGACGTTGTGTGATGGTTTGTGGAGCCAAGGAGCTGACTGAGAAAGTTCCAAAGTTAGGATGTAAATGTGGAACCTCCATCTGATGTAATATGTTCGGGGATGCTAAATCTTGAGATCCAGGCAGATAGGAAGGCAGAAGCATAGGAGGAGGCAGTGGCCTCTTTCATGGGCACTGCCTCGGGCCATAAGGTTGAGCGGTCCAATCTTGTGAATATGTATTTGTTGTTTTCTGATGGAGGAAGAGGTCCCACAATGTACAATTCCAGATTCAGTAAGTCGGTGGATTTTAGAAGTTTGACATAACAAGCATGAGCGGGACCAAGATTTGGCGTCTTTTGTTATGCCGTGCCATATGAATTTTTTTCTTGAGGAGCATAGCAGTTGATCAGCCGGGGGGATGAGAAAGTCCATGAAGAAGTTGGAATACGTGTCATCGAAGAGGCTGAGGAACCCAGGGGCAAGGTTGTCCTGAACTCACGTCACACAAGATAGTGGTCCTTTGTTCGTCTATTGGTAAATCTTTCCATTGAAGAGATGTGAGTGATGTACGACAAGATTGCGTTTCAGGATCTTGCATCTGTAGTTCTGCGAGGTGACTGCAGTCAAGGCCAAGGCATATGGATGAAATAGTGTTTCTTGAAAGTGCATCAGCGATAGGATTCTTTTTTCCCGATACATGTTGCAAAGTACACTTAAACTCAGATATAGTAGAGAGGTGTCTTTGATGTCTTGCGGAATATGGATCTGTTTGCTTGGTAAAATCGTGGACAAGTGGAAGGTGGTCCGTTTGGATGGTAAATGAGACACCTTCGAGAAAATACTTGAAGTGGCGGACAGCGGAATAAATAGCAAAAAGCTCCCAGTCGAAGGTGGAGTAATAGGTTTCAGCAGGAGTAAGCTTTCTACTGAAGAAGGCGAGTGGTTGACAAACTCCATGATTAATCTGTTCGAGGACAGCTCCCACTGCAGTATCGCTTGCATCAGCAGACAACATGAGAGGTAGACCAGGTTTTGGAAAGTTAAGATATGCTGCAGCAGAAAGAGCTTTTTTGGCAGCATTAAAGGCATCTTCTTGGGCAGGGCCCCAGGATAGTGATTTTGGTTTTCCAGCCAGTGCTGTATATAGTGGAGTCATTATTGAAACAATGTTTGGTAAAAAACGATGGTAATAGTTGACCATTCCTACAAATTCTTGCAAGACCTTGATAGTAGTAGGCTTAGGGAATGTCTGGACGGCAATTACTTTTTCTTGGAGGGGAAGGACACCCTTGGAGAAGATACAGTGTCCCAGGAACTCTACTTCTTTGAATCCAAATACACACTTGTTGTGCCTGCCGATGAGACCAGCAGAGCATAGACGTTCAAGAACTTGGTGGAGGTGTTTGGTGTGGGTGTCATGATTAGGAGAGAAAACTAGGATGTCATCCACATAAGCAACACAAAAGGGTAGGTCACTCAAAATCCCATCCATCATGCGGCGTTTCTGAGGCCGAAGCAAGAGTAATTGAATATATGTTCCAAAGGGAGTGGGTATGGCTGTCTTGGGAATGTCTTCAGGATTCATAGGGACTTGATAGTAACCTTTGAGCAAGTCCAATTTGGAAAATATCTTGGCCCCATGTAGGTATGTCATGACATCAGCAATGTTAGGGAGAGGGTAATGATCAGGTTCTGTCATCATATTCAATCGCCTGTTGTCGCAGCAGGGTCGTAGTTTGCCATCCTTTTTTATTACTATGTGCAATGGGGATGCCCATGGGCTGGATGCCTTTTGACATAGACCCATTTCTTCCATTTCCTTGACGACCTTTTTTTGTGGTGAATTTTTCTGGAGACAGCCGATGGAGCTTTGCGACTACTGGAGGACCTGAAGTTCGTATGAAATGGAAAATGTCATGACTTGCAGGTGTGCGGGAAGATAGGCAAAGTTCTTGTTTGAAAACTTCAGGATATGTAGACTGCAGGGAAAGAGTAATCATCTTGGGCATTAGATATGTGAAGAGCGAGGTCAGGAGGTGCGGTACCAATGGCAATTGAGGATAAGGTGTTGGTGTCCACGAAACGGCGAATGGCGACATCAATGAGGAAATGGAAATGTGCAAGAAAATCAGCTCCAGTGAGAGGTAGAGAAACATCTGCAATAATAAATTTCCAAGTGAAAGTTCTGTTGGCTAAGGATAGCAGGAGAACTTTGAATCCATAAGTAGTGATGCGAGACCCATTGGCAGCTACCAATTTGTTGTCAGTACTTGAACTACAACCACTGTGGACCATGGACTTTGGGATGAGAGACCTGCGGGCACCTGTGTCAACCAAGAATTTGATACCTGTAATGGAATCAACTAGGAAGAAAACATTAATTGAGACAGAGGCCGCCGCAGTCAGCAATGACCTTAAAGCAAGGTTTTTGCCCACATACATGGTTTTTTGCAGTTTTTGGCAGTGTGACCAAAGCGGGTGTGATAGTAACATAGTTTGGACGTGACATCCAGTCTTTTGTGAGAATATGAGGTAATTTCTTTAGCTCGAGGTCATGTGAGGGCATTGTTGTAGAATGATGATCGAGATGAAGATGTGGCAGCAGCGACGGCTTCGTCTGGAGGGCTGGAGTACATGTGATTCATATTGGTAGTGTTAGGAGGTGTGCTGGCATATATTGGTGGACGACTAGCTGCAATGTGTGCATCGAGAAGATTGTCTGCACGGGCTGCCAGAGCTGCATCATCAAAAGTTGAAAAATCTGTGATTGCAGCAACGACAGATTCAGGAAAACGCTGTAACCAAAGGGGGAGGAGTACATCTATTGTCTGACTGGTACCCGAACTGTCGGGAGGAAGATGGGCAATTGCTCTCATCTCAGCAAGTGCGTCAGAAGGGCGCTGATCACCTAGTACCTGTTTTGAAAAGTCAAATATCATATTAACTCTTTTCTCTGGAGATGGAGAGAATTTCTTCAAGAGGAAGGTTTTCAAGTCCTTGTATGCGATGGCATTGTCACCCTGGGATTCCAACCAGTCTGATATCTGGGGAAAGAGTGTGTCAGGAATGGATGATAAAACATGATCAGCTTGTGTTCCGGAATTTGTGATCATCTTTAAACGAATTTGTATTCCTGCACGTCAGAACCAGATGTGGGCGTCGATGGTGGAGAACGTCGGGAGTTTGAAGTTAGCAATGAGGTCTGTTGCCACTGTAGAAGGTTTGATGTCTGTCATGGCGTGGGTGAGAGATAGAAACACTCCGGGGTCACCAATGTAACGATTGTAGTTATTTTTCTTAATATATAAATGAGGACGTTCACCAATACAAGCAGAATATTGAACTGATTTGATGACCAAATTCAGGGTTAATTATATGTACAGCTATTTCAGTGGGAGGAGTTACAAATAACCCAAGAGTAATAATTGACCCATTAAATACAAGTTTAAAATAACGTAATAATTACTAAATGAAAACCTATTTACAATAATTGCATATTTTGATAAAAAAATATTATTTACAATTTGTACGTTTGTACAACAGTTTCGTACATTATCAAATGATTATCTAGTTGGTGAATATAAACTAAGCGTGGATATGAGATATCATATATAACCTCCATCCACTGCCAACTAGATAAACCTTTGATAATGTACGAAGCTATACGAACGTTTTCGACATTTGCAAATTCTAGAAGCTCTCTACATACATAAGTTAGATCATTTCTATGAATGTGCAAACGTCAAAGTGTATTACTCTGCCAACTCTGAAAGTAAAGTGCAAAGGCCAGAGATAAGGATGCTTGGGGTCCATCCTCTAACAACTCCGGAAACTTCACAGAGATACTTAATCTTTCTGGTGAACATAAACTTAAGGTGGATATTAGATATCATATATAACCTCCTTCCACTACCAACTAGATAATCATTTGATAATGTATGAATATGTACGAAACGTTTTCAACGTTTGCAAACTCTAGGAGCTCTCTAAATACATAAGTTATATCCTTCTATGAATGTGCAAATGCAAAATTTATTACTCTACCAACTCTGAAAGTAAGGAGCAGAGGCCAGATATGAAGATGCTTGGGGTCCATCCTCCAAATATTACAGATTCCCCAACCTCACTCGTGGCTTCATTTTAGCATTTAATTCAATTCCCAATCTCATTCGGGCAATGAAATTATCAAATAAGCACATTACATATGTGAAAACATGAATCATTTTTTACCCCGACCGGGACTCGAACCTAGGACTTATGATTACTAAGTCAAATGCTAAAATGAAGCCACGAGTGAGGTTGGGGAATCTGTAATATGAACATAGTGGCATTCAGTTAGAATGCGTTCATTCCTAAGTATAGCAGATATAAGCTATAAGGTTGGGTTCCTTTTAACCTTCTGTGGTGTAGTGGTAGCGCCTTGACTTAGTAATCATAAGTCCTAGGTTCGAGTCCCGGTCGGGGTAAAAAATGATTCATGTTTTCACATATGTAATGTGCTTATTTGATAATTTCATTGCCCGAATGAGATTGGGAATTGAATTAAATGCTAAAATGAAGCCACGAGTGAGGTTGGGGAATCTGTAATATGAACATAGTGGCATTCAGTTAGAATGCGTTCATTCCTAAGTATAGCAGATATAAGCTATAAGGTTGGGTTCCTTTTAACCTTCTGTGGTGTAGTGGTAGCGCCTTGACTTAGTAATCATAAGTCCTAGGTTCGAGTCCCGGTCGGGGTAAAAAATGATTCATGTTTTCACATATGTAATGTGCTTATTTGATAATTTCATTGCCCGAATGAGATTGGGAATTGAATTAAATGCTAAAATGAAGCCACGAGTGAGGTTGGGGAATCTGTAATATGAACATAGTGGCATTCAGTTAGAATGCGTTCATTCCTAAGTATAGCAGATATAAGCTATAAGGTTGGGTTCCTTTTAACCTTCTGTGGTGTAGTGGTAGCGCCTTGACTTAGTAATCATAAGTCCTAGGTTCGAGTCCCGGTCGGGGTAAAAAATGATTCATGTTTTCACATATGTAATGTGCTTATTTGATAATTTCATTGCCCGAATGAGATTGGGAATTGAATTAAATGCTAAAATGAAGCCACGAGTGAGGTTGGGGAATCTGTAATATGAACATAGTGGCATTCAGTTAGAATGCGTTCATTCCTAAGTATAGCAGATATAAGCTATAAGGTTGGGTTCCTTTTAACCTTCTGTGGTGTAGTGGTAGCGCCTTGATTTAGTAATCATAAGTCCTAGGTTCGAGTCCCGGTCGGGGTAAAAAATGATTCATGTTTTCACATATGTAATGTGCTTATTTGATAATTTCATTGCCCGAATGAGATTGGGAATTGAATTAAATGCTAAAATGAAGCCACGAGTGAGGTTGGGGAATCTGTAATATGAACATAGTGGCATTCAGTTAGAATGCG
>JAXCGZ010013347.1:0-7500 GCA_037179515.1 Halocaridina rubra | reverse complement strand
TATATATATATATATATATATATATATATATATATATATATATATATATATATATATATATATATATATATATATATATATATATATATATATATATATATATATATATATATATATATATATATATATATATATATATATATATATATATATATATATATATATATATATATATATATATATATATATATATATATATATATATATATATATATATATATATATATATATATATATATATATATATATATATATATATATATATATATATATATATATATATATATATATATATATATATATATATATATATATATATATATATATATATATATATATATATATATATATATATATATATATATATATATATATATATATATATATATATATATATATATATATATATATATATATATATATATATATATATATATATATATATATATATATATATATATATATATATATATATATATATATATATATATATATATATATATATATATATATATATATATATATATATATATATATATATATATATATATATATATATATATATATATATATATATATATATATATATATATATATATATATATATATATATATATATATATATATATATATATATATATATATATATATATATATATATATATATATATATATATATATATATATATATATATATATATATATATATATATATATATATATATATATATATATATATATATATATATATATATATATATATATATATATATATATATATATATATATATATATATATATATATATATATATATATATATATATATATATATATATATATATATATATATATATATATATATATATATATATATATATATATATATATATATATATATATATATATGTATATATATATATATATATATATATATATATATATATATATATATATATATATATATATATATATATATATATATATATATATATATATATATATATATATATATATATATATATATATATATATATATATATATATATATATATATATATATATATATATATATATATATATATATATATATATATATATATATATATATATATATATATATATATATATATATATATATATATATATATATATATATATATATATATATATATATATATATATATATATATATATATATATATATATATATATATATATATATATATATATATATATATATATATATATATATATATATATATATATATATATATATATATATATATATATATATATATATATATATATATATATATATATATATATATATATATATATATATATATATATATATATATATATATATATATATATATATATATATATATATATATATATATATATATATATATATATATATATATATATATATATATATATATATATATATATATATATATATATATATATATATATATATATATATATATATATATATATATATATATATATATATATATATATATATATATATATATATATATATATATATATATATATATATATATATATATATATATATATATATATATATATATATATATATATATATATATATATATATATATATATATATATATATATATATATATATATATATATATATATATATATATATATATATATATATATATATATATATATATATATATATATATATATATATATATATATATATATATATATATATATATATATATATATATATATATATATATATATATATATATATATATATATATATATATATATATATATATATATATATATATATATATATATATATATATATATATATATATATATATATATATATATATATATATATATATATATATATATATATATATATATATATATATATATATATATATATATATATATATATATATATATATATATATATATATATATATATATATATATATATATATATATATATATATATATATATATATATATATATATATATATATATATATATATATATATATATATATATATATATATATATATATATATATATATATATATATATATATATATATATATATATATATATATATATATATATATATATATATATATATATATATATATATATATATATATATATATATATATATATATATATATATATATATATATATATATATATATATATATATATATATATATATATATATATATATATATATATATATATATATATATATATATATATATATATATATATATATATATATATATATATATATATATATATATATATATATATATATATATATATATATATATATATATATATATATATATATATATATATATATATATATATATATATATATATATATATATATATATATATATATATATATATATATATATATATATATATATATATATATATATATATATATATATATATATATATATATATATATATATATATATATATATATATATATATATATATATATATATATATATATATATATATATATATATATATATATATATATATATATATATATATATATATATATATATATATATATATATATATATATATATATATATATATATATATATATATATATATATATATATATATATATATATATATATATATATATATATATATGAAGCAAAAAAGGCCCATAAATAAAACACAAAAAGAAGCGAAAATGTACTATATATTACGACTGGACTCCAGTCCTCTTCAGGTACATTTGTCCTGAAGAGGACTGGAGTCCAGTCCTAATATATAGTACATCTTCGCTTCTTTTTGTGTTTTATTTATGGTCCTTTTTTGCTTCATATTTTGCTGTGATATAACAGTTTATTTTGCATATATATATATATATATATATATATATATATATATATATATATATATATATATATATATATATATATATATATATATATATATATATATATATATATATATATATATATATATATATATATATATATATATATATATATATATATATATATATATATATATATATATATATATATATATATATATATATATATATATATATATATATATATACATATATATATATATATATATATATATATATATATATATATATATATATATATATATATATATATATATATATATATATATATATATATATATATATATATATATATATATATATATATATATATATATATATATATATATATATATATATATATATATATATATATATATATATATATATATATATATATATATATATATATATATATATATATATATATATATATATATATATATATATATATATATATATATATATATATATATATATATATATATATATATATATATATATATATATATATATATATATATATATATATATATATATATATATATATATATATATATATATATATATATATATATATATATATATATATATAATATATATATATATATATATATATATATATATATATATATATATATATATATATATATATATATATATATATATATATATATATATATATATATATATATATATATATATATATATATATATATATATATATATATATATATATATATATATATATATATATATATATATATATATATATATATATATATATATATATATATATATATATATATATATATATATATATATATATATATATATATATATATATATATATATATATATATATATATATATATATATATATATATATATATATATATATATATATATATATATATATATATATATATATATATATATATATATATATATATATATATATATATATATATATATATATATATATATATATATATATACAAGCCTCATTCCCCCTTGTAAGGGGGGTGGCACAGCCAAGAAATGCGCATTCACCACGACTCACACATAATTCAACTAGTCCTATGCTTCCTCCGTGTTCCCCTGCGTGTCGTAAAAGTCGACTTAATGGGGCGGAGCGGGGGGAATAGGAATTCCCTCTTCTGTATTTTACTTCCTGCGAATAGCCAAGTGATGTGGGGGTATTCTGGCAGGAGAGATCCAGCCAATACCCTAGTAATTGTTTCTCTGATTGTTCATGGTTGTGGTGTAAATAAATGCAAGATGGAGGTGATTGGGAGTATGTTTGTGGAGAGAAAGATAGATGTACTTCCACTTAGCGAAACTAAGATTAAAGGGAATGGTGAGGTGACATTTGGGAGAGTAGTAGGTAGGGTGTCTGGAGTTGAGAGTGGGAGAGGAAGAGAGGGAGTGGCGCTGTTATTAAGAGAACAGATGAATAATTGTGTGGTAGAATGTAAGGAACTGTCTGAGGTTGGCAAGGGCATGCACTCAGGGTAACGATTACATCTGCTAAAACAAGTCTTCACAAGAAGGTAACCGTCTTAGCCCTTGGTAGAAAAGACAGTCCGTGACGTATAACCGGATCAATGGAAGGAAGTATCTTCTCGAATAATAGTGGCTAAAATGAGGCTGGAACGAGAGGCTTGGATGTTTGTGAGTGCATATGGCCCTGACAGTGAAATAATTTAGGAAGAAAGAGAATATTGGATGAAATTGAACGAGTGTGTGGAAGGCTTGGGAACGAACGTGAATGTGGTGTTGATGGTAGATTTGAATGCTAGAGTAGGTAATGAGCCTGTGGATGGTGTAATTGGGACGTATGGAGTACCTGGTAGGAATGAGAGTGGAGAGAATATGATAGAAATGTGGACTGAGAGAGAGATGTTGATTTCTAAAGCTGTATTTAAAAAGAAGGATGAGCACAAGTATCCATGGGTGAGAGTGGATAATGGAAGAATAGTTGATTGAGCATTAATGAAGCATGTTGTTTTGAACAGGAGTGTGATTGAAAGATTTCTGGATGTGAATGTACTGAGAGGAGCTAGTGGTGGAATATATGATAAAAACTTAGTGGAAAGTAGAGTGAGTGGGGGAGAAATGTGGAGAAAGAGGGGAAGTGAGAGAAGAAGAGAGGTGCTAAAGTGAATGGATTGTATAAGAAAGAGAAAGGCTGTGAGTACAAGGCTAATGTGTGAAATGTGTGGAATATAGTGAAAGTGAAAGTGGAAGAGGGAGTGGAAGAAAAATTTGGCTGTTTCGAGAAGGAAGTTATGAAGTGTGCCAAAGCAGTGTGCAGAAGGAGACTAACAGGTGGAAGTAAAGGAAAGGTAGTGAATGGTGGAATGAGCAGGTGAGTGCAGTAGTGGCTGAAAAGCGAGCTTATGAGATATGGTTGCAGGTAGGTAATGTAGAGACGTATGAAAGGTATTGTGTAAAGAGCAGGTTAGCGAAGCAAGTGGTGAGGGAGGCAAAGAGAGAAGCAGAAAAAAGGTGGGGCAGATGCTTGTCTGAGAATTTTGAAATGAATAAAAAAGATGTTTTGCAAGGAAGTGAAAAGAATGAGGAAAGGTGAATGCGGTAGGGAGGAGAGGGTAAAAGGAGCAGATTGGCAATTGCTAGTGGATGAAATAAAGATGAGAGAGAGATGGGCTGAATATTTAATGAACCTGCTGAATGAGGAAGATGATAGAGAGGCAGAGATTCTGGCTGTGGGAATCGAATGGAGAAAGTCAGTGTTAGGAGATGAGAATGATAGAGGTATAACAAAATTGGAGTTACGTTTAGCAATGAGAGCAATGGAATCAGGTAAAGAATCAGGGATAGATGGGTGTCATACTGAATATTTGTCAAAAGGTGGGGAGGCATTAGTAGAATATATGATTAGGGTGCTGAATGTATGTTTCAGGAAAGGGGGGGGGTCCCAGTTGATTTCAGGAGTGCTTATATAGTTCCACTTTGCATAGGGAAGGGAGATAAGTATGAATATGGTAGTTTTAGGGAAATTAGTTTGTTGAGTGTACCTGGTAAGGTATATGGAAAAGTGTTATTGGAGAGAATTATAAAATGTACTGAGAGATTGATTGGGGAAGAGCAGTATGGGTTCAGGAGAGGAAGGGGATGTGTGGATCAGGTGTCTGCAGTAAGACAGGTGTGTGACAAGATCTTGGAGAAAGGTAGGGACACCTTTTGGGCCTTTACAGATCTGGAGAAAGCGTATGACAGGGTACATAGACAGGGGTTATGGAGAGTGTTGTGACTGTATGGAATAGGTGGAAGTTTGTTGAATGCGGTGAAGAGTTTTTGCATGAATAAAATGGCATGCGTGAGAGTTAGGAATGGTATGAGTGATTGGTTTGAGGTGACTTGTGGGGTATGTCAAGGTTGTGTAATGTCTCCATGGTTGTTTAATATGTATATGGATTGAGTGGTAAGGGAAGTAAATGGAAGAGTACTAGAGAGAGGTTTGGAACTAGTGGGTGAGGGTGGAAGGTAGTGGAAATAGAGTCAGTTGCTATTTGTGGATGATACTGTACTGGTGGTTGATACTGATAATGAATTGAATCATCTCGTAACTGAGTTTATTAGTGTGTGTGAAAGAAGGAAGTTGTGGGTTAATATATTGGTAAAAGAAAAGTCATTAGATGCACGAGAAATGTTAATGTTGGCAGATTGAATGTAGGAGTGAATGGAGAGTTGCTTGAAGAAGTTGAGAGTTTTAAGTATCTGGGATCGCATGTATCAAGGAGTGGACGAGTGTGTGTAGAGGTAAATCACAGACTGAAGGAAGCTAGTAAATGTCTAGGTGGGTTGAAAAATGTAATGAGAAATAGTTAGTTGGGAATGAATACAAAGAAAAGGATATATGAAGTTGTGATTGTGCCGACAGCACTGTATGAAGCAAAGACTTGAAATGCAAGAGGGGATGAAAGGATTAAGTTGAATGTAATGAAGATGAGGTGTTTGAGAGGTATGACTGGTGTATCTTGAATCGATAGGGTAGGCAATGAGGATGTCAGGCAGAGAATGGGTGTTGGAATGATGCTGTTGGATAGGTTAGATCAGAGAATGTTAAGATGGTTTGGACACATGGAAAGTACGAGTGATGAACAATTAGTGAAGACAGTCTGGAATGCAAAAATAATTGGACTCTGGTCAAGAGGGAGACCTAGAATAAGATGGATGGATGGCTTGAAAAGAGCACTGAATGCACTTGAAATATCAGTGAAGCAGGGAAGAATGCGTGCAAGAGATAGAAATGAGTGGAGGAAAATTGTGAATATATGACGAGGCCAAAAGGGATTTCCTCGCACCTGCTTGCTCAGTGAACTATGGTGGACGAGTATGAGGGGAATTGCCATGTAATGATGCGGTGGAGATAAACCAGCTGCGGCTGTCGGGTCACATTGTAGAATATCTTTGCCAGCCTACAATGTGGGTGACCCAAGCAGGGTGAAAAGGGGGAGACATGGCAACCTTTTATCCCCAAGGAGCTGAGATGTGTATGGATCGTGTTGAAACTGTGAATCTTGGCTCAGCCAACCCCCTTTTAAGGGGGAATGAAGC